>VWZK01005208.1:0-50715 GCA_013396935.1 Baryphthengus martii | reverse complement strand
AAAAAAAAACAAAAAAAGCAAGGGGGGGGGGGGGGGGAAACGGGAAAAAAAGAGCTTCACAAAGCACAAATAACCTGGTATGTTGGGTACTGGCAAGTGATGCAGATGGCTCAGATTCAAGCCCTTCAAAGCAGGGATTTGTACCTCTCTGTCTCCTACATTCCCAGTGAGGCCTCGGTCATAAACCAATCCCAGGAGTTCCATTCTCATCTTCTGGTTTAAAAAAAAAAAAAATCAAAAAACTATCTTGGTTTTATCACGATGTAGAAAAAGCACCTTCTTTCGAAATCTCAGGAAGGGTTGTGGGATGAGAAAGAAGCAGGTCCCTTCCCTCCCTATTTTTGATTACAGCTCATTAACATCACTGTTTGGTTTAAGATTTCCCATAAAAATTCCATTCCCAGAAAACAACTCAACCGAAAAAGTAAGCAAGTTTGTTGTCTGTTTTTTTTTCTTTTTAATAGGAGCTGGCTTTCATTAAGACCAGTTTCCTAAGAAACAGGAGCTCCTATGTGTGTGTGCACATATGTCCATCTCAGCCAAGCCACCATTTAACAGCTTTCATCCAGTTTTGACATAGGGTAGAAATCACAAACTATTTAATGTTCCTGAAAGCTGAACGAAAATAAACAGCTGGACAAAGGAGACAGTGACAGCCCCATGAAGGGCAGCCTGTTCAACCTCACTGGTAGTCATCAGACAGCCCACACCAAGGAATCGTAGAACCACAAACCGGTTTGGGATGAGAGAGGGACCTTTCAAGGCCATCTTGTCCAACCCCCCTGCAGGAAGCAGGGACAGCTGCAACTAGAGCAGCTTGCTCAGAGTCCTGGTCAACCTCCCCTGGAATGGTTCCAGGGATGGAGCAGCAACCACCTCTCTGGGCAGCCCGGGTCAGGGTCTCACCACCCTCAGAGTAACAAATGTCTTTCTTCTACCCAGTCTAAATCTCTCCTCTTCTAGTTTAAAACCATCAGCCCCTCCTCTAGTCATTACACACTCTGATAAAAATATCTCCCCCATCTTTCTGTTCTGTCCCCTTGAAGTCCTGAAAGGCCACCAGAGGGTCTCCCTGAAGCCTTCCGTTCTCCAGGCTGAACAAGTCCAACTCTCCCAGCCTGGCCTCCCAGTAGAGGGTTCCAGCCCTCCCAGAATTGCTGGGGCTCCTCTGGCCCCACTCCTTCAGTTCCTGTCCTGTTGAAAGGACAAGTCACAGAAGATTAAGCTCTGCACCTTCCCCTGCCAGCAGCAGCACTCACCTCTTAAAAAAAAAATAAAAAAATAATAAATTACTGTCCGTAATAACCTAGACTAAGAGGCAGGAGGAAAGAAAAGAGGCTTTTCTGTTGAGTTTGTCCTTCTCCTGAGAAAGACCGAGTCTCACAGCCGGCAGGGTCGAGGGTTTTGCCACCGCTAGCTCCAAGCAGATGGCGTGGACACGCCTGAGCTGGAGAAATCTTTTGTTAATAAAACGCCTCTCCCAGAAATTAACTTTAATTAAGGCACGAGTGCTTAATATCTGTATTTGAGATATTAAGCCTTCAGCAGAGAGGACGTTTCCAGTCTCTCGTCTCATACCTTCCCCAGAATCTCCTCTTGCCCCTTTTTGGGGTGCTGCGACCCAGCATCACCCTCTCCTTTAAGGAGGTGGCCCCAGCTGCTAATTTGTGGGGAAAAACATGCAAGAACTTCACATCTTGGAGCTCTCTATCCCTCCCGGTAAATTTGACAAGGGGGGGGGAGTTCAAAACTTGTTAAGAGGAGGCTGGTGGGAGGAAAAGCGCTGACAGACAGTACAATCGCGTAAGCTTCTTTTCCTCAGGAAACCAGGCTAAAAATAATACCCTGCAATTTGACAGCCTCAACCCAGGAGAGCCACCGGTGCGCTAGCGAGGATGTGGGAATGGAGCTCAGATAGGTGCCGGCTCCGGGCTCCCACAACACTCCAGTAAGGCGCTGGGACAGCATCCATGAGTAGAAACCGCACCCTCGACCAGCGATGGCACTCGCCGTGGCCACCCCACACACCCAGGACTGCCAAACCCAGTAGTCTGTAAGTCAAAGAGATCGTGGCAAGATCCCCTGGCTCTCAAAAAAGTCATTTTACTGCCCAAAACCACATTCCCTGGTGCAAGAGGGAAATGTTGCTGTCACAGACACAATTCCACCTCCACATCCCGCTCCGGTGATGGAAGAGAAAACCCTTTGGTAGTAATTGCTATGCAAGGGCGGGGGGATGAGATTCTGATAGCTTTTATTATCAGGGTATCCAGACGTAAACCGAACGCCTGTAATATTTATATGTGTCATCACTTCAAATAAGTAGCCTGATTTGTCAAATAGAGACAAGATTCCAAGCTGTCAATTAGGAGGAGACGGGGGGGGGGGGGGGGGGGGGAACACACNNNNGGGGGGGGGGGGAAAACAACAACCCCAGCACATGGTATTTATCAGTGCTGCAGATGCCGTTTCCCAAATGTCAGACACGAAACCACGAGTAGCTTTGCCTGGTGAAAGTACAGCCAGAAACCCAGAAGAAGGTGGTGAGGGTGAGGGTAAGGCAAAGGCTGAGGTCAGGTCCTGCTCTGGGGTGAGTCCTCTGCTCCCAAGGTGGGTGCAGTCACTGGCTGGCAGCCCAGGTAGCCTGGAGAGCACGAGGAGTGGGAAGGTTTCCTTTGAGTGCCCTCTAATGCCAGGTAGAGGAAGAAGTGGTGGGTGCTGGAGGTTACGGTCGGGGCCTGCTGGGAATAAGGCAGCAGGACGCGAGAGCAATCCCCACAAAGAGGTGAGAGTGTTGCTGTAAATCTGATGGAGCCTAGGAACAGATCAAGGAACGAGCTGCCTCTCTGGAGACATCAGCGCCACTGCACCGTACGCCCTTATGGGGGCAGGGATCGCCCCTTTTCCTCAGAAATCCTCAGCCCTTCAGAGAAGCGGTGGACAAAAGTCTTGCTGAAGGCTGCGGTGGGTGGTTCCTCCAGCCCAGTTGTCAGAAGCTTAACCTATGTTTGCACTCACTTCAAACTTTCCTCTGCACGGTCAAGGCTTTACCTTGCAAGCAGCAAGAAGACCAAGGCTGAAGTAAGAGCTCATTTAACAGTTAGCAAGCCCTAGCTTCTGGAAAAAAAAAAAAAAAAAAAAAAGAAAAGAAAAACCAACAAAAAACAACCCTAGAAATCCACTGTCAGCCTTAAATCCTGCCTTCTGTAACACCCATTGCGGCTGGCACCAGGCAGAAGAAAGTACGTGATGGAGCAGGGCAATGAAGAGTGACAGCCCCACTATCAAGGTTACAGCTTTGGGGAGATTTAGAACCAATATGTAATTGATGAACTTTGTGCAAAGCCCACCAGATGTTTGCACCTCTGGATGTTTGCAGCCAAGCCCCTTGCTTCTTCCCTTTGCCCAGCAATAGGTGGCAGCAATGAACTGAGCTGGTCCTGTTCTAAGTGGCCACTGCTCCTTGTACCTGGGTCCTTCCCTCAAACCACAGCCTCTTCTTCTGCACCGATGGAAGCAATCTCTGCACCTTTACTGGTGGCCAGAGGTTGGAACCTCAGAGGGAGACAAGGGAATTGAGGTGTCCTCCTCCTATGGGGTTATGTGGCCTCATGTGTACCATTATAGCATCATCACCATAGCAGGGATGAGGGATGGAGGGGGCAGAAGAAAGAGAGAAGACCTCCACAGAGTCTCATCTTCAAAGCAGAATCACCCCAAAGCACCTCAGCTGACAGCAACATTAAAGATAAATCAGGCAAAGTATCCAGTTGAAGGTCCCTTAGAGATGCAATTACATGTGATGTTGTTTGCTCATCATGGGAAAGGAAGGAGACTGCAAGAAACACTTGCAAAGAGCGAGAGCTTGTTCCTCAGCCCCAAAATCCATAAAGAATGAAGTAAGTGAGGTGTGTTTTATGACTGAAAACGGTCACCCAGGCACAGTTTTGCTTGTCATCCTTCTCAGAGACTCGGGACAGGCAACAACTTGAAATGTTGATACCCTACGTGCTTTTGGAATCAGTGTTCAATAAATCCTGTGGCAAAGGAAGCCACAGTACGGGGAATATTGCCTCAGAGTCCACCTCCCTCCTGGGAATTGATGTCGCATCTCAGGCAGAAAATACCCACCAAGTCTCACGCCGCCCAGGAATGTCACCCTGCGCCAAAGTCACCACGAGGAGTCCTGCCGGAGAAAGAGCAAAGCCCTAAGCAAAGCCAGGAGAGATGCTGACACCGGGATTCGTCTTGCTTAACTTAATAACTGCAGACACCTACATCTGAGCTCCTCATTCTGCATGCCTGTCTCTCTGTAATGAAGAGAAATAGGCACTTTTAGGATACAAATCAATTTGAGGCAGATAAAACCTGAGCTGAAAGCGCTTGTGCCGGGGAAGTTGCAGCCAGTGACGTCCCAGCAACATCCACGGAGTAAAATCCCTCCCAACCACAAGACAAGGGACAGTAGAAAGAACCAGCCCGAGAGCAAGACGCGTCTTCACAAGAGGAGAGCTGATGCCTGGCGACAGCCGTGGCTGAAGGGCGAGCAACACCAAACTGGGTCGTCCTCTCCTCCTACAGAGACAGAGAGCCCAGCTCCCTACCTCTGGGGACCGGCCAGGAGGGAAGAGGACTGACAGACACATTAGCACCTTCTTCTCATTGACATCTTGTTTTCATCCAAGCTTTCACATCCTTTACTAATTATTTCCTTTTGATTTGGAGACTTCAGAAGAAAAGATGCAGCGGTGGCCTCCAGCTGCCCGCATTAGGGCTGAAAAGGTGGGGGGAAGCCCTGCGGAACAGAGGACTCAGAGACTCTCATCCTCACATCAAGAAAGCAGAAGTTTCTCTTCAGAGGCATTTGGGGCAGAGAAAAACTAGAGGCCAGACCTGAGAGCTACAGGGCTGACTCGGGGAGACCAGAAAGGTTTGAGGTCCTACAGCAAGGAGCACTGACGCAAGCTGGGCTAAGGAGGACAACATCCAGAGGCATCCAAAAATCATCATGAGGATATGTGGGGCAATCTAAGGAGTATGGTTTCAAACTTGGAGGAACACTCTACCCGCTCAGGCCTCACACCAGGTATGAAGCATCAATCTCTGTGACGCTTCTTCAAATTAATCCATGGGAAGAAGCTCAGCTAAATGGCAGAAGGTCAGCCACAGTGATTCAGACCAGTGGTCTGGAGAATTCTCGTTTTGACTGATAATCAAAGACCAGAAAGGAAAAGGGCATGAGCTCAGGGGAGAGGGAGGAGATGGTCTCCACTGGAAAGGGAAAACAGTCCTAAGCACAACCTTTCACCGCACCAGCCCAGCGCTGCCACCAGCATCTCTTGCTGTGATGCTCAGCCCGGAGATCCTCTCCAGCACCCCAAAGCTACCAGTTGGGAACAAGAAGCCATGAAAATCAACTCCCCGGCCACCCCAAAACCATCACGGCACAGTGAGAAAGCACCCAAGGGAAACGACAGCAGCCCAAAGTCCCTTCCAGCACCCTCCTCCTCCTGTGATCTAAGTCGGGTTGAAAGGTCCCTTTGCTCCACAGCCTCCCGGCCAGTGAAGCAACAGTGACCTAAGGGGACCAATGTGGGGCCTGCCAGGCTTCCATCCGCAAGGAAAAAATCCACCATCAGCTTGGAGCTTTTTCAAGCCCATACGTTTGTATTAAATGGTCCGTTAGAGATTTGCCGGTAGTTTTCAAGCTCCGACAGCCCTGTTTTTATTTCAATTGCCTTTAAGCCACTTTGTGGAATTTTCATCTATAAATATGGAAATATGCAAAAAGCCTTCAGATTTATAGGATCTGACACAGTGGTTTAAATGAATCCCAATGATCATGTCTTCTGCTCATGCCCCCCTCCCACGGCACCCCTTCCTCCGGGCTCCAGTGTGTCCGCTCCATGCAGAGCAGTAATCCTTCCCAGGCAGGTCAGGAAATGTATTCATGCTACCTTCTGCCTCCCAGCCGGCTCATCTCCCACCACTGGCACCAGCAGCGCTCTTGATTTGCTGCTCTGGCAACGAATGGGGGTCGTGCTGCACAGCAGCAGTTTAGGTTTGAGCCAGGAAGGGCTTGCTGGATCCAGCTCTGGAGTCCTCAACACAGGAGAGATAGGGACCTGTTGGAGCAGGGCCCGAGGAACCCCAGCAATGCTGAGAGGGGCTGGAACCCTCTCCTGGGAGGCTGGGCTGGGAGAGCTGGACCTGTTCAGCCTGGACAGGAAAAGGCTCTAGGGAGACCTTCTGGTCGCCTTTCAGTGCTTCAAGGGGCTTGTCAAAGATGGAGACAGACTTTTGGTGGTGAAACACCAGCCCAGGTTTCCCCGAGAGATGGTCACTGCCCCATCCCTGGAACCATTCCAGGGGAGGTTGGCCGGGACTCTGAGCAACCTGCTCTAGTTGCAGCTGTCCCTGCTCCCTGCAGGGAGGTTGGACGAGATGGCCTTGACAGGTCCCTCCCAACCCAAACTAGTCCATGATTCTCAGGCAGCCCTGTGGGATTCATCCACAGTAGAACACAGTGGAGAATGCACACCACATGGTTGCAAGAAAAGCCTTGCTTAGATCTTGTGTGGCTTCAGAGGAGACAGTCCCAAGATCTCTTGGACATGCAGCTCCTCACCCTACAGCTCCCATCACAGGAAAGCCCTGCCATCACTTTGGCATTAAATCAGAAACGAAAAGCTCCATCTTGCATCATATTTTCTGCTCCTCACCAGACTTGCGCTCTAGACCCTTCCACAGCTTCGTTGCCCTTCTCTGGCCACACTCCAGTCCTTCTGGGAGTGAAGGGCCCGAAACTGAGCCCAGGATTCAATGGGCAGCTTCCCCAGTGCCCAGTCCAGGGGAACAATCCCTGCCCTAGCCCTGCTGGCCACACCAGTGCTGATCCAATCTAGGATGCTGGTGGCCTTCTGGGCCACCTGGGCACACACTGGCTCATCTCCAGGTCCTTTTTCCCTGGGCAGCTTTAAAGTACCATTAAAGTAATGGTAGCCTATATAAGACTAATTCTTACCCTGGTTCAAATCAGTCAAAGTCAATTAAAGAAGGAAGAAGTACAGAAATACACATTTGCTGGCAGAGGGTTAAAGAAAATCAAGCCAGCAATCTGGAGAAAATCACTAGTTCTGCATGTGCAACCAAACCACCTTCCAGCAGTCAGACAGTTTTCTATAGGCACCCCACATTCTCCCTGAATATTAACTTATTTAATCAGCTCGCTGCAGTCCGCGAGGCGGTTCCTGAGCTTGGAGGACACACAAGAAGGTGAGGCCAGAAGACATGGAGCCAACTGACATGGCACAAGCACTACCACCTTTGTTTCACAAACCGGGGGAGCTGAAAACACAAATCATGTTTGACTAGGAGAAGGCAGCACCACCTACTCAGGGAGTTTCGCATTTCCCCTGGACTATATTTTTTTTAATTATTTTTTTTTCGCTTTTGGCCTATTTTCTGCATCAAGAGAATTTCCATTTCTCTCCAAAAGCAACTTGATACAGATCACAAGGAGAAAAAAAAGAGGGGAGGGAGGAGTGTGAGTGCAGTTTTTACTGAAGAAGATGCCTATAAACAGCTGTACTGGAGCATGTAATTCTTTCAGATAAAGGGTATTTGTTATTTTCTAGGAGACTTTAAATTTCAACCCGTTAAGTTTGAGGTTAGGCCTCTGCTCAGTCACAGGATTGACATGTCCTGATTAACCAAGGAGAATTAACCTCCTGGAATGCAGCAGAAGTTGATTATTTAAAACAAATCAAAGATTCTTTTCCAGTTCAGATCACACGGACTTGGTGGTTATTTTAAGCCGATCCACGCCAATACATTTTTGACTACACAAACCCTGGCATCCCTGGGCTTGCTCAGCTGCTCCACCAGTGACTCCCTGCAAACCTTGGCTTTGGGGCAGTCAGAGCCTTTTCCCTGTCAAGATTTACCAGGAGGGAGGCTAAGGAAGGGCAAAGCACCTCATTCTGATTCACCAGCTTCCAGCAAGGTGTTACTGAGCCGTCACCACCACCGCATCTCCTTCACTCCTTTCTCAAACCCTTCCACCATCTCCCCCCTACAACCCTTGGCATGAATCATCCTGCTATTACCTCGTGACACCATTAGCTTTTGCTGTCACCAGAGCTGACAATTCAAAAGGCCCTCGAGAGCTGTCTGCAGAGACACAATAAATGAGATCTCTTAATTAACACCTTTAACTAAATAAATTAATTTTATGCGGCTGATACTTTGCCTTCTTCGCAGTTTGAGGGTGACTGAGTAGCTGAAAACATTCTTCTCTTCTCAGCCAGTGGAAGACTTTGTGCTTGACAGTGTTTCTATAAACAAACCCAGCTCCGAGGTGACTGTGGGTGCTTGACAGGCAGCGAAGGGAGGGAGAGAGGGAAACGGCTGGAAACAGGCCAGCTGGCATCCCTCTGCTTCTGCGTCCCTCAGCACCTAGGCTTCCAGGAGAAACACCTCACCCGGGCCAGGCAGGGGAAGAAACGTCTCTGTAAGGAAAGACATGTGGGATGGATGCATCCTTAGGTGACCATCTCTTTTTCTTCCCTGGAGCAAAACCAGCTGCAGTTATGCCAAAGCATGGAGAAAAAGCCAGGATGCTTCACCTCTCGAGTAAAGACTCATCAACGTGGTCTTGCAGTGAGCGCTATAAAATCTAGTTCATGAAGATTACAAAATATAAAAAAAAAAAAAAAAAAAAAAGGGTTTTGGCACATGAGAGTTAGGACCTTCTCACTCTTGACAATTCCCTGAAAGAAGGTTGGAGCCAGGGGCAGTCGGGCTCTTCTGCCAAGGAACAAGTCATAGGACAAGAAGAAATGGCCTCAAGTTGCACCAGGGGAGGTTCAGGTTGGACAGGAGAAAAAAAGTCTTCCTCAAAAGGGTTGTCCAGGCCTGGCCCAGGCTGCCCAGGGCAGGGGTGGAGTCCCCATCCCTGGAGGGGTTTCAAAGTTGTGGAGATGTGCTGAGGGACATGGTTTAGTGGTGCCTTGGCAGCGCTGGGTTGACAATTTGAACTCCATGACCTTAAAGGTCTCTTCTAATCTCAAGTACTCTATGATTCTATGATTTCAACCCTTGACCTATAGGCATCCAAAGGACAAAGCAGATCCTACACCCTCTTCTAAATGCATGCAGCTCCCTATCTAATAGTGTGGAAAACCTCTACGCATCGAGACTCCACATCCAACATGTGGCTACTGAGGGATGGCTCAGACCAAACACTAAGCGTGGCATTCCTCACATTTTATACATACACACCTCTCCACTCCAAATTCACCAAATTTCCTTCACACACACGCACTCTCTCTCAAAAGACAGCCTTTCCTTTCACCTTTCTCCCCTTTCTCTCTCTTTTATCCCAACAAGCAAGGTCCTCATTGGGAAGGAAGGAGACCTAGACTCTGGTCAACATGCTTACAACTTGTTTTCTGTAAAACATGATAAAAGCCTCCTCTGTGGTCTTTGATGGCTGGAAAAAAAATGAAAGCAAACACAAAAACACCCAAAAAAACCCCCAACAAACCTGAAAGCTTACCACTAAAAGACACTAAGACACTAAAAGAATCACCAGTGCAGCTTTTTGGTCCTTGAAGAAATGCACTAATCCAAGGGAACAGACTCAAGGCCAAAATCAGATTGTATTACCCAGGTAACCAACAGGGCACCCCACCAAGATGCAGCCAAGAATTATTTCCTCCTCCCTTTCTTTTGCCTGCTGGAGCATGACAGAGAAAAAGACTCTTCCTATTCTTTTTTTTTCTTTTTTTTTTAAATTTTCTTTTTTTTTTTTAAAGAAATTAATTAGATTTTTAAAGAGGCTTGGATTGAAAATCAATTTCCCAATTCAAAAGCACAAGGTTTATAGTTGGCACAGGATTTAAGCGGGGTCTGTTTATTTGCGTGGCAGGATCGATGTGCCGATCCCAAGCGCCGTGGTTGTCACTATTCTGACAAGAAACTTTTTTAAGCAACCTTGGGGGCAACTCCTTTCCTGCTGGAAACCAGTTTGAAGTGAAAAAGACGATGCTCCTGCCACGTCAAACAGCACCAGGCAGCTCATACTGAAAGGTAATATAAAGCAATGACCGCCTTCTTCGCCAGAGCAAAAAATAACAGTCTCCCATCAAACAGATGCTGGCAGAGGTGGATTCTCTGATGTGTACTAGGGGGCTGGTTGACTCTGCATTTCTCCCCTGAGGAGGACACCAACAGCATCTCCTGTTCGTCCAGCTTCCTCTGCTCACCTCTGAAGGAATTGGTTCAAGGCTTGAGTCTCTTATCTCCTATAAACAGAACTTGACCTCTGCTAGATTTGCAGCAAAGTCCTATTACTTTGGGGAGATTCAGAGCTAGAAGCCGATTATTACAAGCCAGGAAGGAGCATTCTGGCTTTTTCGGTGTTTACAGCTTTTATCACTGGAAAAATCCACCTGCACTAGTTCTAAAAATAGATAAAATCTCCCAGCAAAGCCTGCTTGACTCAAGATCCCATGTCATCAGCAAGTGCCTGTAATGCTCTGGGAATCTCCACCCCAGAGAGCAGGAGCTCTGGAAAAAGCTCTCAGGTTTTCTTCCAATTCAATCTGGCCTGTGATCCTGGCTTAAGAGGAGCTCTAGAGACAACCTTAAGGCTGACAACCCAAAACATCATTGTGTCAAAGAGGGTCAGGCAACAAGTTGGATTGATGCTTCCATGATCTCAGCACTGCAGCGCATGCTGGCACTCGCAGCAAAGTAAAGCAAAGACCAAGCAATGGGAAAAGGGAGAAGGAATAAAAGCAGGTTAAAACCCCCTAAATTTATATCCCTTTTAGTGTATCAGTGGAGTTACTTTCAGATCCAGAGCACAGAAAGTTCATTCATGGTGTTTTTAGGAGCTTTCAGGCTTCAGGGAGGTTTTGTCTCCTGCCACTACAACACAATGTGAATGGTAGATGTTGGTCAGAACCAAGAGTCCCAGCATGGTAGGGGTTGGAAGGGACCTCTGAAGATTATCTGGTGCCACTCCTCTACTCCTCTGCTCCAGCAGGGTCACCCAGAGCAGGGCGGCCAGCAGCGCATTGTCCAGGCGGGTTTGGAATCTCTCCAGAGGAGACTCCACAACCTCTCTGGGAAGCCTGGGCCAGGCTCTAACACACTCAGAGCAAAGAAGCTTTTCCCCCTGTTCAGATGGAACCTCCCGGGTTCCAGTTTGCACCTGTTGCCCCTTGTCCTGTCTTCGCTTCTCCAGCTGAACAGCCCCAGGGCTCTCAGCCATTCCTGGGCACAGAGTACAACAGTTCAACAGCGCAACATCCATAGGAGCACATTTCTGCAGCACATGAGATTTACTGTTAGAAGAAAATGCTGGCTGCTACCTCTGGAAAGGGACTGGGCAGTGGGGAAGTGCCTGCTTGGGCCAAACACCAATATGGAGGTACCGGAGCTGATACACAAGGGAATGGAAAGGAGATGTTTGAAGAAGTGAAGACATGAGTTGAAGAACAGGAAGGACAGGAGATGGATCAAAGACAACTTGGAGGGAGAAAAGAGACCAGAGTAAGTAGCAGCAAGTAGTTCTCAGGGAGAGCTGCAGTAGCCTGAGGGCGAGGAGATGTTGGAAAGCCATCACAACGAAGCAAGGTTGTTGGAGGAGGGAGTGCTGGGGGTTGGCATCAAACGAAATGAGACTGCATACAGCCTGCCTCAAAGCGTTTTAGGGTTTCTCAGAGGCCTGGTGCCACCAGAGAGGATCTGATGAGCTGAAAAAAAACCTCACCTTGTATTTAAAAAAGTGTCCATCTCCTACAGCTGAAGAGGGAAGAAAAGAGGAGGAGGAAAAAAAAGTGTAAACACCTCCTACAAAGGGCAAGGGAAGCAAGGAATCAGGAATTAGGCAATAGAACCTCAAGCTTGAGTCACATCTATTGAGGGAAATAAAATGGGTTTGCCTGTAATTGTCTCTTTCCCACACTAAGATTCAGCCCATCCTTTGGTCTTTCGCACTCAAAAAGCCCCTAATTCCAGTTGTTCCATTCCACCAAAGCTGGAGAAGACAACAGGGTGCCTCAGGATACAGTTCCTACCAGTTTTCGTGAATATCTACACCAGCAAAGGCATCCAGATGAGTGCAGACCTGGACAAGGACATCAGCAAAGCCGTGATACTGTCCCAAGGGCATCTTAGAGGTGCTGGATATGGTCTGCCAGACCAGAGGAGAGTGGTACAAGCAAGGCAAGGGGCATGTAGAGAGTCGGGGGGGGTAGGTATGTCCTCCCCTCCTCACTACTTCCGCTGCTCACAGCACAACTTGCTTTCTTCTTCCTGCCTCTCACAAGGAAAGTCATCCTTCCTTTCCTCATCTGCTTGAGTGAACGGCTTGGCTTGGTCCCATCTACTTCCCGGGGCCAGAAGCTGTGATAAGTCCCACAGCCAGCACCCAGCTCAGCTCTTTGACCAAGATGTCCCTCCAAGCACAAGGGGAAGAACCTCCAGCTGCTGAATAAGGCACAGCTTCTGGCTTGAAATTTCTACAAAGTTACTGCTTCCACAGAAGAGGGAGATATTTATTAAAGTTCCTTTTTTTCAGTGACAAAATCCCCAGGATAACCCGGACTCCCGAGGGGAAACAAGCTGAAGGACAAAGCAGCGTGAGACTGCCGGAGGGGACGGGAGCTGGTGCAGCAGCGCTGCCATCATCACCGTTTGGATGCCCTGAGATGACATTATCGCTTTTATCCTCATCTCTCCTTTCCAATTTCCAGAGAGTGAGGTAAAAGAACTTTTTAGAAGGGTAGGCAAGCTCAAGTGTACTTTAACAGCATGCTGCCCGTGGTCTGGAGGCACTGGTGCAGCTAAAAGCAGCGGTGACAACTGCAAGACCTTGCAACTGCAAGGTGGGACCTTAGCTCAGGTGAGGCCACTGGACACATCAAGGACTGGACATCCAAACTCTACACATACGGTGCTGCTTGCCCTCTCCACCCCAATGAAACGTATCCCCTTTATCTGAGGATTTACAAGACAGAGCACAAACCCCTTTGCAGATCTCCTGTCACCCTGCTTCTCTTTCCACAAGTCATTCCCAGGTCTCAGACTTACTGGCTGTTTAGAATCAGAGCATCAGTTTTGGTTGGAAGAGACCTTTAAGATCATCAAGTCCAACTGCTAATCCAGCACTACTAGGCACCACTAAACCATGTCTCTCAGCACCACATCTCCACAACTTTGAAATCCCTCCAGGGATGGGAACCCCATCACTGTCCTGGGCAGCCTGGGCCAGACCTGGAAAACTCTTGTGGGGAAGACATTTTTCCTCGTGTCCAACCTGTAACTCCCCCGGCACAACTTGAGGCTTATTCCTCTTGTCCTGTCACTTGTTCCTTGGGAGAAGAGACTGATCCCACCTGGCTCCAACCACTTGTCAGGGAGTTGTCAAGAGCAGGAAGGTCTCCCCCGAGCCTCCTTTTCTCCAGGCTGAACAACCCCAGGTCCCTCAGTCACTCCTCACTAGACTTGTGCTCTAGACCCTTCTCTGGCCACACTCTAGCCCCTCAAGGTCCTTCTTGGAGGCCCAAAACTGAGGACTATGTTTAGAAACTCACAAATTCCTTTTTCTTCTCTTCTAAAAGCACTTTTGAAACCTAATTTTTGGTTCCCTGCTGTCCTCATGGACACACCTCAGGTAAAAACACCGTTTCACTGACATATCATTCATCCAAGGCCTGGAAGGGAGCATTGAAATTGTTCCCTCACTCCACAAACAAGCACAGGAAAGCCAATATTCCCTCCCATTCCTGCTGTTTCATTAAACTAATTTTATGCATGAGATGAGATTGTATCTTTCCTAAAAATAATAATAACAATAATAATGAATACATTTTTCTCCACTGACAGGATCAGCGATGGGGTTTTGCTTCACCACAAAGTAGACATTGCAAGAGAGTGCATCAAGAAGTGGCCTGGTTAAAAAAAAATGTACTGTGAGTGGCCAGAATTAGAATCTGAAGGAAGCCCATGAGGCTTCCTGGGACCAGATGATCATTGAGGTCCCTTCCAACCTGGCATTCTACGATTCTGGAGCAGAAAGGTTAAAGAACCACACTAGGTGGAAGATGTCCGCAAACCTGCTTCCAAAGGTTGGGATTTTTTCCCCTGATTCTGAGGGTGAATCAATACCTGTAGGAGCCACCCACACAACTGGATTAAACACGACCCATCAAAGCAGACCTTCACAGGTACTAACTTCGTTAATAATAATAATCTTCCACGAGTCCAAATTGCAACAGGGATATCAGGAAGCACCCTGCTGGAAACAAAAAAAAAAGCAATATCCAGAGTAAGGAGGAGACCTCTGATCCCCATGTCACCCTCAGAGAGCTCAAGGACAGCAACTCTACCTGGTCCTCTTCCCAAACAAAGAAGGGAAGATGGGGAGATAAATAGGAAGATAAAGTGAGTCTTTGCAGAAATGCCAAGAAATGCAGAAGGAGCTTTGAGTGGGGAGAGAGATCTCAGGAGAGCGTCTGACCGTGCAATTCAAGGAGAAGGACGGAGGGGATAAAAAAAAAAAAAAAAAAAAGCTTTTAGCACCTGTTTGCTTGAGCTTAATAAATAAGCAAAGGGAACTACAGCTAGAGAGGACAGTAGACACCCATCTGCCCTTGAAACACGGTCACTGTCCCCTCTGTGAACTCCACGCTTCACTGGGGCTGCAGCCAGGAACACTGAGGGACAAGAAGGGAATCGCATCCTGCTTCCTCCCCAAGGAGGGCGGGCACAGGGGAGGCACAGCCCGTATCACCCGCGTGGACAAGTTTCCCGGGAAGGAAAGCTGAGAAATGCATCACCTATAATCACAAGGCAAGAGCCGTAAATACAGCCAGCTGAATTAAAAGCAGAAATAAAATCCAAGAGCAGAAAAAGCAGAGCGGGAGAACAGACAAATCCACATCCTCAGCTGCAGCGTTTGACCGGCCCTTGAACCCGGCTCAGCGTTTCCAGTCAAAGGAATTTACGCGGCCGAGGGCTGAGCTGCTTAGAGAAACCCTGAGCACGCAGCCCCCCCCCAAGCCAGTGAGCTGTAGGAAGAGCCCTTTTTTCCCCACAAACTGGGATGGAGATGCCTCCCCTCCATCACGAGGTTTCCAGGGCTGAATGTTTTGAGCCTGGATGATTAAGCAGAGTCGTTTAAGAGCTGTTATGGGCACCACGATCACCGAGTGAAGAACTCGAGGCCCTTTGCTAAGGTAGGGCAGCCAACAAGGTCCCTTCAGACAGAAACCAGAATAAAATAGAATCAGAAAATCATAGAATCATTTTGGTTGGAAGAGACCTTCAACATCATCAAGTCCAACTGTTAATCCAGCACTTCCAGGGCTCTGCTAAACACTGTGCCTCACCACCACATCTCCATGGCTTTGAAATCCCTCCAGGTATTTAACATAGAAAGGTTTCCAGATCACCCTGAGCACCCAAGGATCAGGTGGTTATGACCCACAACCACAGCGGAGCGTGCCTGCTGCTGCGTCCTCCAGACCTGACCAGTATCAGGCCCAGCTGAATCAGCAAGGTCCACGTGATCTCACCCATTCTCTTCAGGGCCTTGTGTCATTTGGCTTTGCACCATCCAACAGGAAGGGACAGAGAAGAGAACAATGTCCTAAATGATAACAAGCAACAAATAAAGACATGGAGAGGGGAGAAGCAGCAGAATGATTTGCAAGCCCAGTTCTCTGGTCATGGAATGGACAGCAGACCACTGCAGCACACACAAGAAGCTCTTGGTGTTTCTCGCCTCCTGTGGGACACTCCAGAAATTCTTGTCCTATAGGAAAAAGTTAAGGGTGTTTGCTTCCATCATCGGTTCACAAGTACAAAGAGCTTTTAGACTACAGATACTCTGAACACCAGCTCCTCATTCCCACTCAAGGGTGAGAAGAGCAACAAAGTTGGAAGATTTCAGTCCCTCCGATGGGAAGTTACATCCATAGTCTCTCCTCTTGCACCAGGGGAAGTTTAGGTTGGATATTAGGAAAAACTTCTTCCATAAAAGGGTTGTCCAGGCCTGGCCCAGGCTGCTCAGGGCAGTGGTGGAGTCCCCATCCCTGGAGGGGTTTCAAAGCTGTGGAGATGTGGTGCTGAGGGACATGGGTTAGTGGTGCCCTGGCAGTGCTGGGTTAACAGTTGGCTCTTCCAACCAAAATGATTCTATGATTCTCCTGTCATCCAGAGACTCAAGCAAAGCTGTGCCAAAGCTTTGACGCTGTGCTTGCAAAAGGCAACAAATGCAACCAGCGCTGGAAGAGTCAACTCATCTGTCAATGCCTGGTGCCATAGCCTAAGAGGAAAACCACCTCTGACAGCCTAGCAAATGTGGCAGTGAAGCCAAGATGCTGTGTGACCTCCAAAACCTGCTCAGAAGACCAGCAGACCCCTGTCCTTGCCCAGCAGGATGAAAGAGCAGGCGTCCACAGGCAGCAGCGGTCCTGGCTGGAGCCAGGAGTCAACCTCCTGGCTAATCCCACTAACATACAGGGAGAAGATACACCATCAGCTCTTCTCTGTTTTTTTTTAGTACCTGATGACTTTCCTGGAAGCACGCCACAGAAGCAGGTCACAGGGATGACTGCAGAAGGGACAAGTTTGGCCAATAGATGCCAACCTGAGAAACACATAAGCCTACAGAGCACGAGCTCCAGCTGCTCGTCCTTCATCCTCCTCTCATTCTTCATCCACCTGCAGTCCCAGGGCTCTCTCATCACCCACTCTGTCCCCTGCACAGCCCCAGAGGGGACATGGGGACTGGAGAAATCAGTTCACCTCAAGACCATGGATGAAAGTCAATAATTATTACTGAAGAGGGTAAAGGTAACAATAAAAATGCCTCGTAGGTCTGGTCCCCTGGGGGAAATGGCACCTGCGACCAAATCCCTCAGCCCTGACTGACACATAAGTTGTCTTGGAATCTCCTCAACCACTGCTGGCCATCAGAAGAAGGAGCTCAACACTTCAGTAGAGATTAGGCTGAAAATTAATGATGGTTTCCTTAACACTACCAGACAGATGCACCAGAGAGGTCAAAGGAAGTAACTCAGATGAGAGCTCCAACCAGGAGTTCAGCCTGGTTTTCCACCTCATCTAAGACATTCTCCACCCCACCCTACCCCACAACAGTCTTTAGGACAGCAAGGCATTGAGGTAAGTAGCAGAAAGAGGAGATGAGAATGGGAATGAGAATGGCATTGAAGACTTGTGCTGGTTGGGATCAGAATATGTACAATGTTGACAACAATAAAGCTGCCTTAGGACCATATCCTGAGTCCATACCAAAAAAAAAACCAAAACAGAGTGGTAAGGAGTTTGAAGAAGAAGGCAGAAGTTTTTCAAATTAAATTCTTGCCAGTTCACCCCCTTTAAGCTCTTGCCTCATCAAAGAGAGGTTTGACCAGTCCCACCCTGGTGCTGTCCCCACAGCATCACTCACCCTGCTGCTGGGATTTGTCCCTCAATGTACAGGAGCTTGCTCCCCAAACGCCTCCCAGGAAAGGCAAGACCCAAACTGAGCCTTCTGGAACAGGCTGCCCAGGGAGGTGGTGGAGTCCCCATCCCTGGAGAGATTTAAAAGACATGTAGATGTGGTGCTGAGAGACACGGGTTAGTGGTGGGATCAGCAGTGTTGGGTTAATGTTTGGACTCAATGACCTTAAAGCTCTTTTTTAACCAAAACAATTCTATGGTTCTCCATTCTAGGACTCCTCTCAGCTGGGAGAAGGTAGCTCATGTGGCCCCATGGTCCTTCCTCAGTGGCCCATCCACAAGGTCCGGCCACTCAGTTGCCCTGAAGTCCCTTCCTCGGTAGCTCATTCATGAGGTTTGGACACTCAGTTGCCCCTCAGAACGGATGGAAGCCCAGCAAAGCCCAAGGTGCAGAGGCTTCCCACTCTGCTAAGAAAGTCCATGGTTTTGTCCTTCCACAAATGATTTATTCAACTTCACCTGCAGTCCATTTGCACGTCTAAGCATTAAGGGAATAAAAAAACCCAAAACACCTTGATGTGCGCAAATTGTTGCTTCAACTATATTAATTTGGTTGGTTGCATTAGGATTATTTTTTAATGCATTCTGATCAGGTATCTTTCCTATATTGCTTTATAAAGAAAAAGGAATTGATAAGAGCAAATCTAAAACCTGCGATAACGATAGGGAAGGGGAATAGAGTTATGAGGTGGTTCGAAACTGTGTGAGGGATGGACAGGAACGATCTGTTGTTGTAAGATGCTGAAGCAAACATCTCGTGACCAAGACAGGAGGTAGCTAAAGAAAGAACCCAGCTGCAAAGACCAGTCCTCAGCGGTTAACAGTTGATGAGAGGAGCTGAAACACTGAAGGTCAGCCAAAGAACACATAGAAGGAGCTGAAGGACGATGAAGTAATGATCACCGAAGACCCCTCGAGACCCTCACACATGCATGGTGGTGGTTTGGGTTATGTAACCGCTGTTAGCCATGAGGGGTGTGTTGTGGGATTGGCCTCCATGCGTGCGCTGGCCACATGTGCATGGACGCAGACCCTTGAAAGGGTCCACCCCCAGAGGAGGACCACATATATGTTGTGCCCTGCGGGGTAGTGGGGAAGGTTGGCGTGATGCGCATCTTGAACCAGGGGATGCCCTGTAGACACACCGTGCCTGCCAATTCCCCCTCTCCGGGCAGCATGACATCGGCCTTCCTCCTGCTCGGCAGATTACACCTGATCATCGCAGGGTCGGTATGTTAATTGTTTTATTGTTTTACAGAGCTAATGAAGTCACTCTCGCTCAGAGCTACTGTACACGTGCATAGCCAATAAAGCTGCTTTTGCCTTTGCTTAGAACCATTGTGTGCGTGTGGTTGTTATTTGTACTTGGGAATCCATCACAAACCTGGAACATAAACTCACCCTTATGAGACACGAGACAGCAGGGTAGGAAATGAGGTGGAGTATCACAGCAAAGGACTTTTATTTTGGTGGCCTCAGAACTTCCACATCCCACATACCCCCCTTCTCCAACTTTCCGCACGTGATAAGATGGAAAACGATAACTAACTACAGAATTGACACAAAACGAAAGGGGAGGAAAGTTTAAACAGATGCAGCTCTTGTGAGGCCTGCGAGTGGCGTTAGCGCAAAGCTCTGCTCCCTCATCAAGAGGAATTGTTTGACGATCTGAGGGAGCACAAGCGCGGCTAAGGCGAGCTCGGCGCTGACGCTCAGAGAATACAAATGAAGGCAGATGGTCTTAAGGGCCTTACAGAAATGAGGTGCCCAAAACCACACACAGGCGGGCACTTAATTCCCTTGAAAGCCAAGTATTTCAACTACCTGGCTGAAAACATTTCGTTCGATAATCCAAAGCTTACCTAATACCCTACCAGGATTTTTTTCTTTTTTTTTTAATAGGGATGCTTGCGATTCAACATTATGATTTGGTTGCAGGAGGAATTTGGTCTTAGGCTTCTCCTCGCAAGGCCTCCAGCCTTTTGGGAAGTTTAAGCATTTCCTAGTTATTACGGTGATAAATGAAGAAAGGCTCCAGCTTAGTGTAATGAGTACAACCCACAAGCAAAGAAATCCTCTTTTTTCCCCTCACACCCACTCGCATCCATCCACTTCTCTTCAGCAAAAAGGTGACTTAAACATCTAAGTTTCATCACCACACCTAAACCAAAGAGAAACATCCAATCTCACGAGCCAAGGGCACCATCAACACCATCCTTATGGACAAGGTGAGCTCAGCAACCTCACTGCTCACTGTAGTTGGAAGGAAACGCGAGCAAAAGGCACACAAAAAGCCCATCAGGGTGTAATGAAGCATATTGCCTTTCCCAGTCCTAGAAAGCTGTGCAAATGGGGCAGCTCTGCTCACAACCTACTGGTCCATCAGCCTGTTGAAGCTGCTAGGTATCCATGGCTCCCAGGTGTGCAAACGGGAGTACTTGAGATTTCCAAAAAGCCCTTCTCTGTCCGTGGGACAAAATTCTTTCCAAGGCCACGTTGTGCAAGGGTTGGAAATAGGCTCCAATCACCAGTTAGTGCCTGTCTAAATCAAGCAGGAAAGAGCAGAGTCCCCTCCAGGGAGTCTCTTACCTGTGAGAGGTTTGGCAGAGTCACCTTGGCTGGAGGACGCCATCCGCAAACAGACAAAGAAGGACTGGACACAGAGATTAAAAATTAAAGAGCAGCCAGAATACTGCAGGTTCTTGACCACACAGGAAAGTTCTGACTCCAAGAAGAAAGCCACCTGCGTCACAAGAGAGTGAAGCCTGTAACCAGGATACCTATCAGGGGACAGAAAGAAGGGTGGGATGTGATGAGAATTGCCATAAATATGAAGCTGCAGCAGAAATTATAGGAAAATAAAGAAAGGAGGAGTGTGGGGCTACAGAGTGTCCCTGGTTGATTGGATCTGGCCCTCCGCTAAAAGCAGGAAGGGTTTTATCCCCTCTATTCCCATGGGAGGGCTGGTGCAGAGTCAGATTGCGCTCTAATTGTCAGAAGCGATCTTCCCATTTCCAGGCTGAATTTATTCTGGGCCAGTTTATGTACATTTTGTTCTCATGCCAACACTCTCCTCAGGCATAAATAGTTCTCCTTCGCCGATGCTCTCACCTTCCCATCTTCCGCCGATGCACTTATAGGCAGCTACGTCCCTCAGCTTTCATTTTGCTAATTTAATTAAGTCAGGCTTTCCTCACCTTCCCTCCCAACACAGGAGCTTAATGTCTTTTATCGCCTTAGCAGCCCTTTCCCCAGCCCTGGTTCTTCGGTCCTACTCTGGTGTCCCTGCAAAGAAAACTCTGTTCAGTGGGGTGGGGGACAACAAGAGGTTTCTTTCTGGCTTGTCTTATGAAAAGAGAAAAATTAACAATGGGCTGCACGGGATGGAAATGCTGTTGTTTCACTTCATATCTGGGGAAGAAGTTGGTTGGGGACTTCGTAACAATGCAAAAGTGGCAAAATGTGGCAACTACATGAGCTAGATATATTTAGGTGATCAAGTAGGGGGAGTGCTGGTAGGTGAGAAGCTCGACATGAGCAGACAGTGCGCACTTGCAGACCAGAAGGCCAATCGCATCCTAAGCTGCACCAAAAGAAGCGTAGTCAGCAGATTGAGAGAGGTGATTCTGTCCCTCTACTCTGCTCTGGTCAGACCTCACCTGGAGTACTGTGTCCAGCTTTGGAGCCCTCAATACAAGCACATGAAACTGATGGAGTGAGTCCAAAGGGCCATGAAAGTGATCAGGGGGTTGGAACACCTCTCCTACGAAGACAGGCTGAGGGAGCTGGGGTTGTTCAGCCTGGAGAAAAGAAGGTTCTGGGGACGTAATAACGACCTTCCAGTACCTGAAGGGGCTACAAGAAGGCTGGAGAGAGACTGTTCACAAAGGCCTGTACTGACAGGATGAGGGGCAATGGTTTTAAATTAGAGAAGGGCAGATTTAGATTGGATGTTAGGAATAAGTTCTTTGCCATGAGGGTAGCGAAACACTCGAACAGGTTGCCCCGGGAGGTAGTTGAGGCCCCATCCCTGGAGATATTCAAGGTAAGGCTCGACAAGGTTCTGAGCAACCTGGCCTAGTTGAGGATGTCCCTGCTGCCTGCAAGGGGGTTGGACTAGATGGGGTCCCTTCGGAGGTCCCTTCCAATCCAAATCATTCTATGATTCTACAATTAACGAGGATTCCAGAATTTTAAAGAGAGACAGCCAAGGAGCCATTGGAACTGTCTAATGCACATTGCAGTAGAGCCAAAATACCCAAAAAGCTTTCAAAAGACAGAAAAAAGCTTCCAAAAACTGAAAAAAAAGCTTTCAGAAAATTAAAAAACTTTCAAAAAATGAAAAAAGTTAACATCATCTCAATATACACACACAAGGTATGGTCAGCAAACCCTTCACTTTAAGGAAACTCTGCTTTCCAATACATTGTTTAAATATTTGAGGAACAATGTTAATAAGGTTAGGTCCTTCGTGCCACTAGTATTTCTCATTTTCGAAGTACAAAGCATGTCCTTCCTTAACATGAATGAAAAAGGGACAGATAAAGAAATGCAAGCAACTGCCTGAGGACTGGCCCAGGGTATGGCTCAAATTCGTCTTGGAGGCAATTGCCAGCCTAACTAGTTCTGGGAGGTGGTTAGGTCCTGGGTATGGCATCTTCAGAAACGCAGAGGCATGAAAACGTAGTCTCTTCGCAGCTGGTGTTAGGTTGACATTTTAAAAAAAGGCTTTGTCAAAAACCTGCTCAGCTTTTTCAAACTATCCAAAAATGTTTGTTAGCCCAGTAAAAACTGCTTTTCTCCCCTCCTCACCAACGACCAGCTCTGGTTCAACAGCAGCTTTGCCGCACTCCATGCAGAATAACAAACTTCTCATGCTCCATCTCAGTCTCCTCTTGACAGCATCCAGCATAACCTGTCCTTTGTGCTAGCAAGAACAGAGGCAAAGGGGTACATCACTGTGTTTTCACAGAATCCCAGCATGGTAGGGGTTGGAAGGGAACTCTGGAGATTAACTGGTGCCACTCCCCAGCAGCAGGGTCATCCAGAGCAAAGGGCCCAGAAGCGCATTGTCCAGGCGGGTTTGGAATCTCTCCAGAGAAGGAGACTCCACAACCTCTCTGGGAAGCCTGGGCCAGGCTCCAACACCCTCACAGCAAAGAAGTTTCTCCTCCTGTTCAGATGGAATCTCCTGGGTTCCAGTTTGTGCCTGTTGCCCCTTGTCCTGTCACTGGGCACCATTGAGCAGAGTCTGGCCCCATCCTCTTACGCCCCCGGGGGCCCTTTAACTCTTACTCAGACTGGATCATATCCCTTCTCAGGCTTCTCTTCTCCAGCTGAACAACCCCAAGGCTCTCAGCCTTTCCTGGGCAGAGAGATGCTCCAGTTCCCTCAGCATCTTCATAGCCTCTGCAGGACTCTCTCCGGTAATTCCTTGTCTCTCTTGAACTGGGGAAGCAGAACTGGACACAATACTCCAGATCTGGCCTCACTAGGGTAGGGCAACATTCCTGAGATTCCCTCTCAGTCTTCTCCAGGCTAAAGAGCTGCAAGCCTCTCAGTTTTTCCTCATAAGAGAGATGCTCTATGACCACCATTCTGGTGGCCATTAACCCTGGAGGTGGGGGTGTGCCAGTGCTCTACAAGGCGGTACAGAGAAACACAGTATTGCCCCTACTTGCCATCACATCGCTGGTGAATAAGGTGTTATTTTAATACCATATCCCCCAAGGGCTCAATGAAGGGCTGGGAAGTGTTTCGTGGAATGATTTTTGATCACCCAGCAAGCAAGACAGTCTCCCTCCAGCCAAAACACAGGAGAAAAGGTGCAGCTGGAGACCCACTGGCTGTCGTGCAACCGTCTGAAATAGCAGAGAAAAATGGAAATATCCTCAAAGAATCCCTAGCCTTCCAATAAATACGGAAAGCTATTGTCAAGATGTAAACCAGGCTCGTGTTACTCATAGGAGAGTAAATTGTAGCGGGGTGGGATAGGGCCAGAAGAACAGTTCTCTCCAGACACTCGTTCTCATTTCTTTGCGGAAATCACATTTTGGTGCCGGCTCAAAGCCACAAGCATTTCCAGCAGCATTAGAAACACAACCCAACATGTCAACCATTAGTCAAAACAACAAAAGGAGCAGGAAAAGAGAAGGGGAAATAAGTTCTTTTCAAGCACTGTCAGGGGAGACTGGCAGAAATTAGGTGTTAAAAATAAAGCAAATGGGCCGATGCCTTCCAATACAATTCAGTTCTCTGGCGGTTTTACACTTATGGGTTGCTGGGGCTTCTCCAAGCCAAGGATTTCAGCAAAAACAGAGAAGTGCCTTCTACAGAAGACTCAAGATGGTCTTGTAATGGGTTTTCTTTCAGTTACAAACAAGATCTAGTTCACACACCTCCCAGCTACAGCAAGATTATTAATACCAAGAGAGAAACCACAAAGCATCCAGCGCTGTTGCAATGTTATCTTTGAACTGCCATTCCCTACGATTTTAGCCACAATTCCCTACAAGCTGCGCCCTTCTCCTGCAAGACCCTTGTGGGGAAATGTAAGTTTGGGTCGGCCACTGTGCCACAGGGGTGGCCAGGCTTCCCCGGCCTCTCCAGTGCCACACTGACAGAGATGGATGGACAGCCCCAGGGGTGGCGTGATTGATTTCCCTCGTTAGCCTGAGCGGTTAAGTGGGACGGAAGGGTGGCCGCACAGCCGACAGCGGCCCAGCGACAGGGTTGTGGGGAGAACAGTTTGTCTCGCTCAAGTTCAACAGGAGCAATATGTTCCTGAGCATGATGGCAAGGAGGAAGAGCTAGAAGAAGCTCCTGTCCATGGAGCTCCACGCGTTTATGACTGGGGAGCCAGGTTGGATGAGCCTTCTCTTAGAGAATAAATTGGGGTTTACTGTTGTTCCTTCTTCAGTGAGCTTTTGCCTTTCTACACATGAAGCACAGGCAGAATTAAGGCTCAAAAAGTTGATGTTAGCCAGGTGTGGTAGAGCAGAAGGATAGTGGGGGATGAAAATTTTCTGCACTGAGGGTGGTGAGACCCTGGCCCAGGTTGCCCCGAGAGGTGGTTACTGCCCCATCCCTGCAACCATTCCAGGCGAGGTTGGCCGGGGCTCTGAGCAACCTGCTCTAGTTGCAGCTGTGCCTGCTCCCTGCAGAGGGGTTGGACTAGATGACCTTGAAAGGTCCCTTTCAACCCAAACCATTCTCTGATTCTATGACCTCCTGATGCTGAAGCAAAGACATGCCTTTGAGTTGACCCCAACTGTCTCAACACTTACATAGCCTGGCCCAAACGAAAAATTTCCCAGAAAAGCTTCTAACTTAAACAGCTCTTGAGATTGATCCAAATTTTTCATTTCCATGTTGCTATCACTCCAAAACAAAGCACTCCCCGAGAACTCAACGCCTTTAATGTGGAAACCCAATCTTAGGGTGAGGCTGCAAAGGGGAAGAGTAAGAAATCACTAAAAGCTTCCCCACTTCCGATGGAAAATTCTGCTGCAATCTCAGCTTTACAGGTAGGTTAAAACTCGTTTGGGCTTGGGGTTTGTTGGTTTAGGGGGGAGGATTTTTTGGAACTCAAACAAAGGCAGCAGCCATCACGCTGTGACACCCGCGGCATGATGGATGTGTGAAGCAATCACAAAGCGTGGCTGCCGCCGGCCACGATAGAAATGAAATATGGGAACTGGTAAATCAGCATGGACAGGAGGAGGAGAGAGCATTGGAAGGATCCCAGCCCTGTTGCCTTCAAGGCAGGTCACCAGCCATGGTGGGGGGCCCCCTTCATTTTTCATGACTCCCTCCAAACCAGCTGCATTCCTCCCTCCAAAGGCAAATAAAGAGGCTAAACACATCGCTCCAACCCTGTTGAGCTCCTACTGAGCCCTTTACCCTCCACTGATATCCCTGGAAAGCGAGTATTTTCTTCAGGGAAAAACTCTACATCGGCTATTTTTTGTCCTAGCCTTCGGCCGCACTGAGCTCAGCCCCTTGCTCCGAAGTGGGGATGTGGGCATCTGCCCGGGCGTATAATTCCAGATGTATATAGGTCAGCTCCGGCTCATGGGGCCAGCCAAGACACGTATGCATTTTTCTGGCATCTTCAGGCAAGCTGGAAAATGTCACTTCCTCGCTAGGCAATCACTAAACATTTTGCTGCCCTCAGTGACCACCTGCTCGGCATACACGGCTCGGCAGCTCTGGGAGCCGGCTGCAGGCACGTGGCACAAAGACTCAGAACAGGTTTTTCCTTTTTTTTTTTTTTTTTATACATTTTGCTTGGATTTTTTTCTTTTTAAAGGCTCACAGAGTGATTTAAAGCCCAAACCTGGAGTAAACGTCCCTAACCACATACTCATCTGTGCCTCTACAGTATCCTTCAACTCCCTTTTTAGCTTAGAATCATAGAATCAGTTTGGTGAGTCCAACTGTTAACCCAGCACTGCCAGGGCACCACTAACGCATATCCCTCAGCACCACATCTCCACGGCTTTGAAACTCCTCCAGGGATGGGAACTTCACCCCTGCCCTGGGCAGCCTGGGCCAGGCCTTGACAGCCCTTTTGAGGAAGACATTTCTCCTCATGTCCACGTAAACCTCTCCTGGAGCAACTTAAGGCCGTTTCTTCTTGTCCTGTTGTTTGTGCCTTGGGAGAAGAGACTGATCCCACCTGGCTCCAACCTCCTGTCAGCGAGTTGTCAGGAGCGAGAAAGTCTCACCTGAGCCTCCTTTTTTCCAGGGACCTCAGGTCCCTCAGCTGCTCCTCACCAGACTTGTCCTCTAGACCCTTCCCCAGCTCTGTTGCTCTTCTCTGGCTACACTCTAGCCCCTCAATATTTTTCTGGGAGTGAGAGGCCCAAAACTGAACCCAGGATTCAAGATGTGGCCTCAACAGTGCTTTTAATTTTAACCCTGTAAGGAGAACGCTGTCTGCTGCCTGTCTTCCTAACAGCAGCATCATAAAGCTTTAATTTGAAGCAGGGCCCATGCTCAAGCAAATCCCACTGAGCAGAGAAATGCCTGCAGAAGGCCGAGAGAAGCTGCTGCACGTCCTGAAGGCAAAATCCTGACCATGGAGGTGGTGGGGGTCCCCTGTGGAGCCCACATCTGCATGCAGAAGGAGTTGCACACATGCCAGAGGGGCTGTTTATTCTGAGCCCTGGCTCCTCCATCCTTGGGGAGGAACAGAAGCATCTGGCAGCGGAGTTAAGTTCACGGGCAGGTGTCTGCTGCTGAATCCCATGGCAATTAAAAGAAGTGGGTTTGAGGAGAGGGCTGACAGCACTGTTTGGAGCAAGGAGAGCTCCACGTTGCAGCAGGAGGACACAGCGAGTCCTTCCTGACCAGTGTGCAGAGGCAAAGGGAGAAAGATGAAAGGGACGAGGGTGAGCAGAGGAAAGGAGCAGAGAGAATGTGCAAAACTGAAGCTCTCCAGGTAGGTAGAGGACAGGTGGAGATGCTTCAAAAGGGACCATGCTTTCTATCTCCTTCAAAAGGGACCGTGCTTTCTATCTCCTAGCAACAGACCGTGCTTTCTATCTCCTAGCAAAAGGCCAAGGGAGATGGTCACAAGATAGTTCTGGCTGAGGAAACAGGGACTTTGCCAAGTTTCACCCCAAATGGACCCCTATCCCTCCGTTCCTTGGGCTCTTTATGGACACCAGCACCACTGCCCTGGCCCCAAGTCAAGCAGCTTTTTGCCCTCAAAAGGCTCAGGTAAGAAGTTTGGGTGCTTTCAGCCCTGCTCAGAGCACTTCTCTTGCTCTCTCCCCTGCAGAATCATAGAATTGGTCTGGTTGGAAGAGAACTTTAAGATCATCAAGTCCAACTGCCAACTCAGCTCTGCCAGGGCACCACTAACCCATGTCCCTCAGCACCACATCTCCACAGCTTTGAAACACCTCCAGAGATGGGGATTCCACCACTTCCCTGGGCAGACTGTTCCAGTGCCTCACAACCCTTACGGTGAAGAAGGTGCAGGATCAGCCCAACTTAACTCGGGACAATAGGGCCACAATTTGGATCCCAATATTAATTATTACACAGGATGGTGCTTAGCTGAGAGGGAGCTCTCTGCCCCTTGGGATCGTCTGCTGCTCAGTATTTTGAGCTCCATCTGCTTCCCTGCAGATGTATTCATCTGTGAGGAGCAAACGGGACAATATTTACAGCCCCTAAAACATCTGGCACTAGCACATCTTAACCCATCAGTCCATGGCTGGAGGACACCAGGCTCGGGGCATTTAAAGACAGTAAGAGAAGGGAGGGAAAAAAATCCCAACCCTGCATCTAGAGGCAAAACTGTCACCCTCCCACCCTCATATCAATTACAGAAGATGCATTAAAAGGTTTTAGTAATGATTTCTTGTCAGTAAGCCAGATCTTCGAGTCCCGGTGTCCATCTTCAAACTCTCCTGGGAGCGAGATGTCCCAGTAAAAAGGGACGTGCCGCAGATCCGACGGCACAGGCAGAGAGGAGATAATAGAAAAGAGATATTGGGCAGGGGGAGGGGGGAAAAAGATCAGAGACGGCGATCTGTACGAACACAGACAGATCAGTTTAAAGGAAGGCGATGCTTCACTCTACGCCTGTACAAATGATTTCCTTCCCTCTGCGGCTCCCTCCTCCCCACTCCCCTGACGATTTGAAGGCTTTGGGAGCTGCAGTTAAGTGTGACTGTTTTTTCCATGCGAGTCAGCCAAAGATTTAAGTAAGCAGGAGGAAAGCACTCTCTTTTTCCATCAGTGTTCAATACAAAGAGAGTAAAAAGAGTAAAAAAAAAAATAAAAAATAAAGATGACAAATCAGGGAAGAGTCCAAGCTGGGAATCATTACAAGCAAATGCAACCAAGAACATAAAAACCAGAGAGATGAAGTGGAAAAATACACTCCTTCCAGCTCTGAGCCGCCCCTCCGCTGCTTTTCAGGTACAGAAGATCTTAACGCAGCAATTAATCTGCAAGCTGCCGAGGCAGAGATGGGGCAAGCTGGCCTGGGAGGAGCCTCCTCCACACCAGGGCGAGATCTTCTGATAATCCCCGGTAGAGAGCTAAGAAGGCAAGTCGGCCAACGTGTCTGCTCAGCCCTTGAGTGATGAAGAGGGGGGAGCAGAGGGCTGCTTGCCGGTTATGATAAGGCTGCTCTATGAATGCTGATTATCAACCTGGCCCTGGCTTGTTAATCCAGATTTCCAGAATTTCCAGCATTCCATAACCCTTTGCCCAATTCCGCAAAGCTCTTGTCCAGGGCCTTTGAGAGCTGCCTGAGGTAGGTGCTGGTGTTTTGTGATGCATCTGGGCACACTTGCTAGACCAGTTTCCTAAGGAAACGGTACAACAATCACAACATCCACCTGTCTACCCCCTTGCCAACCATTTTTGAACCTGTCAGTTCATTTTAACAGCATCCCAAGAGAATGGAAGAGATCCCTTCAGACAAAAAAAAAAATAAATCACCGGGTATCACAAACATCACCCTCCCTTGGGGAAAGGAGACAGGGGAGACATTTTTCTGATGCAGAAGAACTAGCAAGCAGGAATTTCTCCCACGGGAGACTCCACGATGAGTCCGACCACGAGTGAAAAGCAGGTTTTTTAGTATTGCAGATCATGGGGTGGCTGATCTCCATTACACAAGGCAAATTCAACAGGGTGGAACAGAAGAAGCCATTACCGACGCGATCAAAACTCACCCTCAGACACGCGGCATTGCAGGGATGCTTTTTTTGCTGTCCTCCCCATGCTCCAACAACGCTCCCAGTGCACAAGAATGGGAAAAACGCTGGACAAAAGCTTGGCTGATATTTTTTCCTTTTCTTTCCAAGGCCTTCATCTTTCTTTGCCACCAAACAGCACCTGGAGCACATCCAAAGATTTCCAGGAGCCCAGTGTCTCGAGCGTGCTCGCCTTGCAGCTTCTCCATTCTTCTCAATGTTATAAAACTGTCTTGTAAAAGCAAAATTAAAGGCTTGAGTGCTGGCCCCAAAGCCCTTCCCCTGGACATGTTTTCTGTTGTATGCAATGCCAAGACAGAGGGAGGGGGATGGAAACAAGGCAGGGAGAGAGTTTTATGCATTAGATTTCTTTATAAATCTATTGAAAGTATTTCATCACTTCCCGACATTCCTCTACAAAACCCACTCAGCAACGTTTACAAATTATAAAATTATTTTTATCTGCAGGGTCCAGCTAATGGCACAGTTAAATCTAGGGAGTGGAAAGACAAGGTGCTTCTCCCTTCCTCCTGGTGGAATTTATTTTGCGGCATTCCCTGCGCAGGGAGCAGCGTCCATCCTCAGGCCAAAAGACTTTCCCTTCCAAGCCAAAAAGCTTTCAAAGATCAAAAGACATTTGACCACTAACTGGAGAGTTTGGGAGAAGCAACATCTGTGGGGAGCAGACAGAGGTGGGTGGCTCAGGGGGGCGTTTGTGGTACATAAAGACAAAGCGTTTCTGGTAAATTAGGGAATACAAAAGGGGAGAACTTAAAACCCACGCAAGACAATTTAATGAAAACGGGATGGAGGGACAGGGGTGCAATACTGAAAACTTTTTAAGCAAAAGGGACCGTTTTCATTACTCTCCTTGGTTTTGTAAAGCAAATGTAGGCCTCATTTTGTGCTTTCAGGAGAAGACTATGGTGGTGGCAACGAGTTAAATGGCATCTGAATATTAGAGAGATGCATTTTTCTGTGCACCTACGACACACCTGACAGTTGTAGGACATGTTCTTGGTACCGTGCCATGCTGTTCAGAGCACCACTGGGCAGTACCAACCTAGTTCTCAGTGGTCGCCCATTTCTTGGCTACACTCCAAGGCACTACCCATCACAGCTCTCTGGAAAAGTGCTAAAAGACTCATGGCAGAGACAGGACCAGTAGAAACATTAATTCAGCCCAGCATAACTGCCAGGAAGGGAGACGGTGACACACTTCAGCCCTTCCTGCATAGGGACAGCACCTCAGAGCACCATAGACTGGTTTGGCTTGGAAGGGACCTTTGAAGGCTATCTAGTCCAACCCCCCTGCAGGGAACAGGGACAGCTGCAACTAGAGTAGGTTGCTCAGAGCCCCAGCCAACATACTCTGGAATGGTTCCAGGGATGGGGTAGCAACCACCTCTCTGGGCAACCTGGGCCAGGGTCTCACCACTTTCAGTGTCAAAAATTTCTGTCACAACAGGCCCTGCTAAAAAGTCTGTCCCTGTCTTTCTTTTAGGCCTCCTTGAAGTACTGAAAGGCCACCAGAAGGTCTCCCCAGAACCTTCTCTTCTCCAGGCTGAACAAGTCCAACTCTCCCAGCCTGACCTCCCAGCAGAGGGGTTCCATCCCTTGCATCATTTCCATGGCCTCCTCTGGCCCCACTCCAACAGGTCCCTGTCTTTCTTGCGCTCCTTCCCAGCTCTGAGCTTCATCTGCACTCACACCCTCCACACCAGCCCCTATCCAGACCCCTCAGGCATTACATGGGGTGCAGAAAGACGCTTGATGTTGCTTACCTGCTTCATGGGGATGCTTCCCCACGGCAGCCCAGCAGTCCAGGCCCACAAGGAGGGATCTTATAGCTGAGCAAGGTCATCTTCTGATGCGGTTGGCCACTTGGCTAATCCTCAGTGCTGGGAATCAGCGTTGCAAGGGAGGAGAGAAAAACCCTCAGCAGCTCCCTCAGTTAATGCTGGAGGAAGAAATAAAAGCTAATCAGCCTGGAGCACAGGGGACATGAAGGGAACAAGCTTCTTCAAGGCACGGTTCTCAGCTTTAGCTCTTTGCTCCCTTTAAAAAACTAATTTCCCTCTGTAGCGTATTAATCACCACGAGCCAGCCACGGGAAGAGTTATCCGCGGAGCTACACAGGGACTGCGAGGACACTGGGTTGGAGCAGGATTATTTACTCTTCTAACCTTTACAAAAACAAGAGATAACTACGTTAGAACGAAATGTGCTCGCACACAACAGCAGCGGCCGCCTGATTCATTCCTAAGCTCTCCTCATTTGTACCAAAAGAGCTGATGCTCTAGTTGCCACCGTCAGCGCCACCATGCAGGGGTGGCTTTGGAGGCAGCTGGATTAAGAGAGTGTTTTTTTCAGTGGGTTTGCCTTTCAAAGGATCGAGGAGTAGCTGTCTCCCATCCCACTGGCCAGTGGGACTCAAGGGCTCAGGACTGGAGGACAGTAGCGGGCGGTTGTCCTGGGCCTCAGGGATGTGAAGGACATTTCATGGGGGCACCAGACAAAGTGGCTAATGTAGCAGGACCCTGAGGACCTCCTAGTGGCTCCTGGTGGGTTTTCCCTTTCCATCAGGTATCGGTCACCAGAAGAAAGTCTCCAAAGTAGCTCTCAGCCACAAGCTTTCCCATGTCTCAAGGCATTAGCTCTGCAGAGAAGGACCTGGGAGTCCTGGTGGAAAATAAGCTCACCATAAGTCAGCCATGTGCCCTTAAGGCAAATGATCTCCTGAGGAGCATGAAGAAGAGTGTGGCCAGCAGATTGAGAGAGGTTCTCCATCTCCTCTACTCTGCATTAGTGAGGCCACCTCTGGAGTACTGTGTCCAGTTCTGGGCTCCCCAGTTCAAGAGAGACAAGAAATGACTGGAGAGAGTCCAGCAGAGGCCACAAAGATGCTGAGGGGCCTGGAGCATCTCTGTGCCCAGGAAAGGCTGAGAGCCTTGGGGCTGTTCAGCTGGAGAAGAGAAGCCTGAGAAGGGATATGATCCAGTCTGAGTAAGAGTTAAAGGGCCCCCGGGGGCGTAAGAGGATGGGGCCAGACTCTGCTCAGTGGTGCCCAGTGACAGGACAAGGCGCAACAGGCACAAACTGGAACCCAGGAGATTCCATCTGAACAGCAGGAGAAACTTCTTTGCTGTGAGGGTGTTGGAGCCTGGCCCAGGCTTCCCAGAGAGGTTGTGGAGTCTCCTTCTCTGGAGAGATTCCAAACCCGCCTGGACAATGCGTTGCTGGGCTCCCTGCTCTGGGTGACCCTGCTGCAGCAGGGGCGTAGCACCAGATGATCTCCAGAGGTCCAACCCCTACCATGCTGTGATTCTGTGACTGAATGCCAAGAGTAAATACACAACAAACTGAGACTCCTCCCCTAATAAACACCTCTCTGCATTTTGGGCCCGGCACTGCAAATTTGCAGCAAATTCACCAGTGACAACCATGCTGGCAGTGACTTCACCACCACTCCCCTTCCCAGTCTGACGGGCGCAGCCTGGAACTTCTTCAAAACAAATCCAGTGGCACTTGGGGAAAACAAAACAGTTACCTCTTCCAGTCCCTGCTGCGATAAGCCAAACCTCAAAGTGCCTGAACTTGTCTCTTGCACCCTCTGGAGCCGTCTCCCATTTCCGCAGAGCTCTGTGGGTGACATGCTGATCTACAGACCTAGAAAGGAGTCTTTGTTTACAAGATAAGAGCCATAAAAATGCAAATAAAAAGGCCCCAAATAGCACAAGATCAAACAGGGGCTGTATCTCCCCTTTCAAAGGCATCCAGGCAGCAAAACTTGCTATAAGCAATCGTTTTGTTTGGAACATTAAATACGATAGTAAAAGCATCTTTTGTGTGAAAACAACAATATCAGTTTGTTTGTGCTGTAACTTTAATCTCTCCAATAAGAGCTTTTTAAAGCTTATTTTAGGCAGGAAAAAAGAAATAATATAGAGCATTAAGTCAAAGGGTGTTGGGTTTGCATGGTCAGATTTTGGTAGCAGAGGGGTGGTTACAGGGGTGGATTCTGGGAGAAGCTTCTTGGAGAAGCTTCTCCTATGTCACTGCGAGAAGACAGAGCCAACACCAGCAGGCTCCAAGAAGGATCCATCACCCATTAGCAGTGATGGTAGAGCATCAGGGGTAACAGGGATCATTCCTCTGGACTGGGCACTGGGGAGGCTGCACCTCCAATCCTGCCTTCAGTTTTGGGCCCCTCACTCCCAGAAGGACATGGATGGGCTGGAGCATGGCCAGAGAAGAACAACAGGGCTGGGGAAGGAGCACAAGTCTGGTGAGGAGCAGCTGAGGGACCTGGGCTTGTTGATCCTGGAAAAAAGGAGGCTCAGAGGAGACCTTCTCGCTCTTGACAACTCCCTGACAGGAGGCTGGAGCCAGGGGGGTCCTTCTCCCAAGGAACAAGAGATAGGACAAGAAGAAAAGGCCTCAAGTTGCACCAGGGGAGGTTTAGGTTGGACACGAGGAAAAAGGTCTTCCCTGAAAGGGTTGTCCAGGCCTGGCCCAGGCTGCCCAGGGCAGGAGTGGAGTCCCCATCCCTGGAGGGGCTTCAAAGCTGTGGAGATGTGGTGCCGAGGGACATGGGCTAGTGGTGCCCTGGCCAGTGCTGGGTTAACAGTTGGACTTGATGATCTTCAAGGTCTCTTCCAACCAGAATGATTCTGTGGTTCTATATATTGAAGAAGGCAAAAAAGAAACTGTGCAATTGTAGCTAGAGAGAGGAGCGAAAGAAACAACTCTGCAGATGCCAAGGTCAGTGAAAAAGAAGGGGCCAGAGGTGCTTCAGGCAGTGGAGCAGAGATTTCCCTGCAGCCCGTGGTGAAGACCATGGTGAGGCAGGTTGTGGTCCTGCAGTCCATGGAGTTTAACAGTGGAGCAGATGTCCTCCTGCAGCCCATGGAGGACACAATGCCAGGTCAATGCCCAAGGAGGCTGTGACCTCGTGGGAAGCCCAAGCTGGAGAGGCTCCTGGCAGAACCTGTGGAGAGAGGAGCCCACACTGGAGTAGGTTTACTGGCAAGACTTGTGACCTTGTGGGATACCCATGTTGAAGCAGCTGGTTCCTGAAGCATTGTACCCCACGAACAGGATCCATGCTGGAGCAGTTCCTAAAAAACTGCAGCCCATAGGAAGGACTCACACTGGAAAAGCTCGTGGAAGACTCTTTGGTGTATTTTCTCTCCTCTGTCCAGTTGAGGAAGGGGGTGACAGAGCAGCTTTGGTGGGCACCAGGCATCCAGCCAGGGTCAACCCACCACACAAGGCCTTAAGAGGCTGATAAGCAGCAGGGAACCATTGCAGAGAATGATACTCCTGGTTTAATTAGAGTATTAAATACAGTGCCAGGAAGAAAATCCATCCACCCATCAATACGATGACGAGAACACTGCAAGTTTCCTTAAACTTACCTGGCCACCTCATGAATCTCCTGGTTGGAGATGCTGGCAGAAGTTATTTTAAGGCACTTCTCTTGGGTACTGGGACAGTCTGGGGACTGCTCAGATGTTGTTATCTGTCCCATTTCTCCTGGCTTGCTCTGGTGGCTTATTCTCCATTTCCAGAGCAGCGAAAATTCAGGACACGCTTTACGGACACATCCTGCACCTCAGCAGATGGTCACAGCACGGAGCACCTCAAAGTGAGCCAGAGAGGATGGACTCAGGAGGAACTTCCCCAGCTGGACCTTCCGCAAGGTTCCAAGCAGTCTCCAGAAAGGAGCCTTCAAGCATTGCTGGTTCAGGAGGAGAGATGGCCCTGAACTCACCTGAAATGAGAGAAACCAAAGGGATTTCAGTACATCCTCATCATTAGGCATGCAAGGAACGTTTTCCCAACTCTGACCAAATGAAAAAAGCAAATATTTGCTAGAATGAAAATGTCAAACACTTGGCAGCTTTCCTAGTGCCTTGTTTTTTCTCCTTCATGGGAGCTTCAACCAGTTAATAACCACATAATTCAGGGATTTCTCATTTGTTGGGGTTTTTTTCTTTTTTTGTTTTTTTTTTTTTTCAGGAATTTGGGGTCGTTCTGAGACAGCTCAAGAGGAAGTTTTGCTTATTTCTTCCTAAACAAAATGTAAAGCAAGGAAAAAAAAAAAAAAAAGAAGAAATCACACAAAAAGTTGCACTGAGGAAGCACCAAACATTTTCTTCTTTGAAGTCAGCATTAGCTTCACTGGGGCTCCAAACATCACTTCAAAAAGAAGTCATAGCATCTCATTTCAGAAATGCACAAAAAAAAGGTTTGATTGTTTTAAAATCGCTACCTTCCATTGTAATTTTTTGGTTCAACACTAATAATTCCAGCTGATCTGAAACACTCTTTTTTTAACAAATGTGTTTATGTACAGTTCAAAAAAAAAAAAGAAAAATAAGAAAGAATAAAGAAAGAAAGTCTAGTTCTTTCACTGGTATTTGTGCAAAATCACTAATTTTTTAGCTGTTGACTTTCTGCTAGAGATAATCACTCTCAACCAATGGCTGAATAAGTGATTCTTCTTGCAGGTGTTTCAAAAGTGTTGTCAGAAAAAAAAAGAAACAAATCAACAAAAAATAAGACAGTGTATCCAAAATGGAAAAACATAATGAGCGTAAAGATATAAATCACTAGAAATATTTATAGAATCATAGCAACAGCGTCAACATTCGAATGCTCACGTTACCAACCCCCTCGGATTTTGGGGGGGAGGTTTTGCATTTAGGTTTCACATCTCATGGCATCACACACGGACTGGCTGGAATCCAGAAGCCACAAATGAAGGAGCTTCTTTTTTCGCTGGAAGAGCTCGAAGTGACCTCAAGAAGCAGCTCGGAGCCAACGCTGGAGTTTCGTTCTGGCCGAGAGGAGCGTTTAGTCCCCTACGCAGCCCAGCTCCAAGGGCTGGGGGATGGCTCCTTCGTTTCTTCATTAAATAAACAGGGCTCATGAGCACATCAGAAAACTTGCATTGTTGGCCTTTGACAGTTTACCTCCACAAAGGCAAATTTGTCGAAGAAATCATTTTCCGTGAACCGTTTGAGCGGCGTTAGTCATGTCCGTCCCTTCCTGCCAGCCTCACAGAGACAGCTCCAGTAAGCTGTATTATTTTCATTGCCTTCCCCTGCACCCTCATCTATCTCAAGCAAGTGAACTTGCAACTTTATCTCCTCTTCCTGCAGCAGCGGATCAAGACAGAACGGCTTGTTCTGGTCAAGAGGAATGGGTTTAAATATGATTTTCATCTTTTCTCATGCAGACAACCTAAATGTCACTAATACCCCAGCCTGGGCTGGCTCTTGACCTTCAGAGGGGTCTGACCAACAAGAAATAATGGGCATAAGGACATGATTAGAAGGTCAAACCTTATTGATTATATTTACCTTCTTTGCTTTTATTCGTATAACTCTCCTGATTTTTTTTTTTTCGTTCAATCAGCCAAACTACCTACGGGTGTCTCTCATGTCCACATAGCTCTTCAAGCAAAGCAGAGCACTGAGAAAAGATGACGATGATAAAGATGCTGTTAAACCATCATCTCAGAATTGCTCAACCCTGGCACACTTCTGGGCCCATGAGGATGTACCTTCTAGGGTTACATCTTGGGGTGAGAAACCAGTTCTTGAGGACCTTTTTCCATGCAAGAGAGATGTCTTAAGCACCTGATATTTCCCTTCCCCTCCCCTCCAAATCCTGGCATGTTTCTAGAAGATCTGCACATTTTTATCTGGCTGCTTAGCAAGGAAATGCTCTTTTTGAGCCATCTCCACTGTCTATTTTCTTTCTGACATAAATATGAATTAAGGTTATGGCCCAGTATGCTCTTCCCAGGGAAAAGTGTAGATTACATCGATGTGACCCATTAAAGCAATCTTAAATACTCACTGATGGTTATTACTGCAAGTTACTTGCCTTCCTGATGTAGAATTTATTCAATATATTGGAGAAAAAAAAAAAAAAAAGTCTCCAGGAAGGCATTGTCTGCGCAAAGCATCAATAAAAAGGCATAACACAAGGGATGGGACAAGGAATCTCCATTTACCCAACCCCAGTGGATGTATCAAAACACCCCTTTCTGAAGGGTGTGTAGACCAAAAAGAGAAAGCGAAATAGCAAAATTCCCAAGGAGTGTCCTTATCCCATGTGGCAACACATTACGCAGTGTGAAACATGAGGCACACGGATAAAATATTATGCCTGCATAATGTCTAACCTAAATCACTCGTGACGTAACTTGAGGCCGTTTCCTCTTGCCCTATGACTTGTTTCTTGGGTCAGAGGATACGTGGTTACGGAAAGGACCAGTACTCCCATGCCCAAGCAATGAAGGGACTTCCCAGACATGAGCGGCCAATGGCTCACGCATGACTCATACATCAAATGTCAGGTTTGTGGCCACTTTTTTAAAACCTTTGCCCAACTGCAAGGCAAGGAATGGCATGTAGAGTTGCAAGTCAAGAAAGACATGGACCCATTGGAGTGGGGCCAGAGGAGCCCCAGCAATGCTGGGAGAGCTGGAACCCTCTCCTGGGAGGCCAGGCTGGGAGAGTTGGACTTGTTCAGCTTGGAGAAGAGAAGGCTTCAGGGAGACCCTCTGGTGGCCTTTCAGTGCTTCAAGGGGCCTGTCAAAGATGGGGACAGACTTTTGGTGGTGAAACACCAGCCCAGGTTGCCCAGAGAGGTGGTCACTGCCCCATCCCTGGAACCATTCCAGGGGAGGTTGGCTGGGACTCTGACCAACCTGCCCTAGTTGAGTTGTCCCTGCAGGGGGGTTGGACTAGGTGACCTTGACAGGTCCCTTCCAACCCAAATCAATCCATGATTCTAAGTTGGATTTAGATGCAGAATAGGAGGGTGGAGGGCTCCTCTAAGCATCACTGCTCAGTCCTTCCTCACTGCCTGCATGGAAAGCAGCGACAGAAGAAAGCTGGGGCTCTTCCAGCTCGGGGAAGATGGGACTTGACAAATCCTGAAAAAAGCCTCTCTCTATCTTTGTTTTACACTGTCTCTCTGCAATCTGAACCAGGGTTTAAAAACATTTTGCCATGAGTCAAGTCTAGAGGGATTTGTTGTTTTTTTTCCTTTGCACCTATATGATTCAACTAAAAAAAAACTGTCTGGAGAAAGAGAAGGGGCAGGGACAGCTGCAACTAGAGTAGGCAGCTCAGAGCCCCAGCCAACCTCCCCTGGAATGGTTCCAGGGATGGGGCAGTGACCATCTCTCTGAGTTGGGTCTTCTGCAGGCCAGTCTGCCAACATCTCCCCAGTGTGACCCTACAATGTCACACTCCTCACCATCACTCACTGGGAAACAGGGGACACCTGTCCAAAGGAAAAGAGGGTAGGGAATTTGAGCCAAGACCAAACTGAAGCCTACCTTTTTTTCCCCAAAAAAAATTTCCAGTTGCATCAGCTTCTTTGCTCCAACTTCCTTCCAATTTTCTGTTTTCTTCATGCATCTAACGAATGACTCAGATCATTAATATTTTTTTGGAGCAGAATTCTCTTCCCATCTATAAAGTGGCCTTGTCAATTCTTAGCCCTAATTTAAAAAAAAAAAAACCAAAACACACAGGTTTTGTTTAAGTTTTCAGCAGAGAAAACAGCTTTTCTGTCTCTTCACAAGACAATTATTCAGAAAATTATCAGCAAATCTCAATGCACCTTCATCTGTAAGGAGGATTTCTCCCAATGTGGCCACACAGCCCACCCACCAATAGATGTGCAATCAATACACCTTAATTAAGCTGCAGCCCACTTCAATTAAAGTTATAGAATCTGAAGGATGGACATTTGTTTTTGTCAGTAAATTAATTTACGCGTGCATTAATTTTAACTTCAATTTTTCAATTAGATATCACTTTAACGATAAATAATTCCTCTCATTACAGAGGAAACATATGGAAGAGAAAGATAAAACTGGGAGAGACTTGGACCGAGAGCAGAATGTGTTCTCCAGTGCTTCCTTCTCCTGTGGCACATCAACAACCCCCATTTAAATCAGCAAATTGGGCTCCTTTTGAAAATTTGGCTGGTGAGTGCAGCGCTGAAATAAGAACAGAGATTCTTTGAGTATCTCACCTCCTTCTCTGCTGGGAACATGAAAGCTTGGCTGTGAAATCGCTGCGTTTCAGAAGAGCTGAAACTTTGTACGCGCTACCAAAATAAACCACTTTTCGAGGGAAATAAAAATATTACCATGTTAACAGATTTTTTTGTTTTGTTTTGTTTTTTTAATTGAGATAGAAAAGGGCAGGTTGTTTTACAGCTTAACCCTTTCTGCAAGTACCCCAGGGTTGGAGCACTGATTTTTCAAGTAAGGTTTGTGCAATGTCCTGCACTCAGAGTTAAACCTTCCCTGGCTTGGGTACGGCACCTCAATTAAATACGGAGTAAACCAGCAATATTTTGGGCCTTCTTTTCTCAGCACATGCTTCGTGGCAAATGATTTGGGCTGCTCCAAAGGTGGCTTTTAACCCTCAACATCCTCACCTACCAGCAACCGTCACATCTGTGCCGTGAGTTTTCTCTGCTCCTCCTCAATGAAGAGCTAAGCAAACACCCCAAAGTTTTTTTTCTGCTGTATGAAGCAGGAGTGTTTGGCATCCCAAAATGCTCACAAGCTCTTCAATCCCACTTCCCATCGCCGGGATGCTGTATAAATAGCAGTGCCGCACACCGAGCCTCCTCCACGGAGACACACCCAGACCCTGCCTGGGACCAGTCAAATGTTAAAACTCAAAATAGATGAAGTGAAAAAATTATTCAACGGAGACTTACTTGTCAAGTGTCGTGCTGGATGGGTAAGAATTGATCGGCTTCGCAGCCGATGGTGGCAAACAAATAGCAAAACAAAATTGTTCAGTGAATAGAGTATCTGCCAAAAAAAAAAAAAAAAGCGCTGGAAAAGCACCAGGTCTCAGTCTCGGGGGAGCTGTAGACCTGCAGCGTAATTACATCTTCTCTTAAAACTCAGCTCTCTCCCCAGCCTGGTTTTGCAGTTATCATCACAAACCATTGCTACTGCATTTTTAGGGCATCATATCTGCTACAAACTCTTGGGACACAGGGCGAGAAAGCTCCTCTCTGAGCCCTATTGCAAGTAGGATCCACAGGTACCATTCATGCCAACACCCCTCTGATGCTGCTTCTCTGTGACAGTGGCACCAAGAGAGGGAAGAGTCAGTGACACCTCCAGAGATAACGCAGGACTCCTAAAAGCCCAACAAGTCACAACTACTTGCACAGACACTAAATGCAGCAAAGCATTCCAGCCTTCTCAGAGACAAAATTCACTTCAGCCAGCTCTTCTGCCTCTTGACACCTCCTGTCTCATGCTGTGTCACCCTTGCACAGTGCCAAAATTCACTGTGTTCCCTTCTCCAGATCCATAACCTTAGGGATGATTCTCCATCATCCCTAAGAAGGTGGCTTCATAGAATCGCGGATTGGTTTGGGTTGGAAGGGACCTTTCAAGGTCATCTAGTCCAATCGCCCTGCAGGGAGCAGGGACAACTCAAGTAGAGCAGGTTGCTCAGAGCACCGGCCAACCTCCCCTGGAATGGTTCCTGGGATGGGGCAGCGACCGCCTCTCTGGGAAACCTGGGCTAGGGTCTCACCACCCTCAGGGTCAAACATTTCTTCCTTCTCTCTGGTCTAAATGTCCCTCTTTTAGTTTACAACCATGACCCCATGTCCTGTCCCAAAAGGTCCTGCTAAAAACATTGTCTCCATCTTTCTGACAGGCCCCTTGAAGTCCTGAAAGGCCACAAGAAGATCTCTGCAAAGCCTTCTCTTCTCCAGGCTGAACAAGCGAAGCTCTCCCAGCCTGGCCTCCCAGCAGAGGGTTCCAGCCCTCCTAGTATTGCTGGCCCCGCTCCAACAGGTCCCTGTCTCTCCTGTGCTAAGGACTCCAGAGCTGGACCCAGCCCTGCAGGGGGGTTCTCCCTAGAGCCCTGGGAGCAGAGGGGCAGGATCCCCCCCTGGTCCTGCTGTCCACGCTGCTGGGGATGCAGCCCAGGGGGCCAGTGGCTTCTCATGTCCAGCTTTTGCTGAAGCCAAAGGGATACCTCCTGCAGGGAGAAGCTCTGCTGCCTGTGTTTCCACGGATCAGTATAAAAGCAAGCACAAGATAACCCTGAGTTTTGAGGAGGTGGGGAGACAGACCAGCAGCTTGGAAAACCTCTTTAGCAAGAACATGCAGGACCTATGCAATGGAGAAGGTGCAACTGAAAGGGGAATGGGGAAGCAAAAGAAAAACTGCAAAAATAGGACTTCACTTATAATCATCTGCAGTAGTTAAGGAAATGGATATTTGAGAATTGAAAAAAAAGCTTTTCTCTCCACTTATCTCTTAGCTCTTCTTCCATCCAGCTTTGCTGCCGAATTCCCATATTTATGACATCAGTGCATGTTGCTATAGAGATAATTAATTAACGCAATATAGTAAGTCAGCAATCTTACTACTTTGTAGGTTAACACAGGACTGGAAATAGAGCAGGGAGGATAGAAAAACCTTAATTCTAAAAAAAGCGGTATTTTTAACGATCCTCCGAGCACTGAGGGAGTTGTTTGGGGCTGAAAAATCATTTCCAGAGCACGTGAAATGTGCTGCATTTGGTATAATCAGTGTCATTAGGAGTCCAGAGAAGAATGAGGAAAACAGCAATAAAGGTGAATGAAGGTTCAGCTGAATAATTGCAGGTGGAGGAAAGAGTTTCAACAAGAGTTCCAAGAAAAGCCCAACAATGGTGCTCTTGGAGTCTCAAGCGACATGGTGGGGCCAGAATTAAAAGGTGCGCAGGGATCAATGTTGGTACAGTGTCGTACTCCCCTTGGCATGCAGTTTGTCTGTGCAGTGTCCCTGGAGCTGTAGGCTTTGTGGATTTCTGAACCCTAACCTTAAAGCTAAGCCTAATGGTGTTTTGTTCTTGGGGTCTCAAGCGACATGGGGGTCTGGAGTAGAAAGATGCATAGGGATCAATGTTGGTGCAGTGTCGTGCTCCCCTTGGCATGCCTTTTGCCTGTCCAGTGTCCCTGGAGCTGTAGGCTTTGTGGATTTGTGAATCCTAACCCTAACCCTAAAGCTAAGCCTAAAGGTGTTTTGTTCTTGGGGTCTCAATTCTTCCTCTCAATCTGACCAAAAGGCACCAGCTCACCAGGTATTTGGCCAAAGATGCCACAAGCTGTGGTGTAGCTAATCCCAGACTCACAGGACCTTTTTTTCCAAGAGCCCTCCACAAAGCCTACAGCTCCAGGGACACTGGACAGGCAAAAGGCATCTCAAAAATCATCTTTCACGGGGTGTCTCCTCTTCCAACAAGGGAAGCTGAAGGCTGGTTAAGAGCAGCTCCCCCTTGTGGGACCTTCTGAGCAAGTCTGTGATGAGAGAGGGATTGAGACACGTTCTTTGCCCTCCAGAAGTCTCCATGTCATGGTTGGACACAAGCCAGTGGCCTTCCCAGCTGCTTATCAAAGCAAGATTTTCCTGCCTGTCACAAGTGGGCCACAGGAGGAGGCAAGAGGGGAGACCAAACACTTTCATCTCTCTCACACGTAGCTACCTCCAGACAGTCAGGTTGACATTTACAGCTGACAAGGACACCAGTGACTTGTCGATGCGTCCAATCAAGACAACTCTTTGATGAGAGCTGTAACTCCACTCAGGAGGTCGCCCTCCTACCAAGATCTAGGCCACAAAAAAAACCAAAAAGGATGCTGTGGAGCACTCAAGCAGGTTCCACATACTTGCAGTTTGGTCTAACTCCACCCTTTTGATAATTTAGAAAATGAATATCAACCCCTTTTTCAAGCAAGGCCTTATTTTATTATTTGTCCTGTGCTAATTAGAATCTTTTTATATTCTTTTCAGTTCAGGGTCTCTTGTCTTTTGAGGTTAGAAAGAAGAAAGCAGGACAGATTAAATTAGGTCACTTAACCCTCAGGACGCTCCCATTCCTCAGCAAAGATTGCTCTGCATGCAACAAAGCAAAGGGGAAAACACCTTGAGATCAATGTACACGCAGAATAGACGGGGAAAAGACCATGTTTCAGGACAAAAGTGACATCATCAAGCAACACTTGCCTTCCATAACCATGAGGGCTTTGTGTCTGGTTGTGGTATTTTCACGGCAAGCTTCGTTGTCAGGCCGTAACTGAAGACACGTGCAGTCCTGTGAGAATTGCCCGGGGCGTGGCGGAGGCGGGGGGGGGGAATATTATTAAAAATTAAAAAAATTTAAAATAAAATAAAGTATCAGGGGCCCTTAGCAGAAAAATCAGAAGGCCAGAATATGGTTGCCCAACTTAAAAGCCATCTCCACAACACTCTGTTTCAATAAAAGCGCGGTGGAGTGCTCAGCTTTTACACTGCGCTCCCGTATAACACATTTGAGGACAATTAGAACAAAAAAAGTAAAATAAAATACCCAAGTATTAAAGGCTTTATGATCTGTGTGGAGACTTGAACGTCAGCTACCAATTCTTTCCAGGCTCAGCGAGTTTCAATAGGATAAATTGCAGCGAGTCATTAAAATCCAGAGCTTTATTGCATACCATCTGCAGGCAGAGATAGTTCCTCTCTTCCCAAGTCAGAGTTGTTTTGCTGGCAGGCTGCTGCTCTGACCTGGTGCGAGATGACTTCTCGTCTGTCTGCAACACGCTCCCTGGGGAGATAGGGTCCACCTTCCGGGGTCGGTTTAAGCTGTGAAAAGGGAGCGGCAAAAGCCCGTCAGACTATTTTTTCACGAGACAGTTTGAATGGCAACATCCAAACCATCAAAAAATTTGCTTGATCAGGGCAAAAACCCAGCTTTGCAAGGCCCAGCTGCACAGGTTTGTAACTGGAATAAAGAGAGAAGATGTTTTCCCTCAACCCAGACGACGGCCCAGAGAGCAGAGGCAAGAAATCATCTATGGGGAGGGGTAACAATGGGCAATTTAGCTTGATTATATCCTTGCAGATCTTCCTATTTATAACTGTTTGCATTATTTTGAATGCAAGCTGGGTGGTTTTTTTTTTTCCCCCCTCCGCCTCAGCTCTCGCAACCAAAAGTTGTCATTAGCTCCTGATTAAAACAGGCTTTCAATGAAGAGGGGAAAGAAGCCCGAACAAAGAAGCGCTGCTGCATCCCAGTCCTGTTGTATCAGACTGCTGCAAATGTCACTTGTATTTACTATTTCGAGTTCACTAAGCTTTTCTCTTGTAGGAAGAGCTAGAACTGGGAATACTGGGCCAAGATGGGAGAAAAAAAAAAAAAAACAAACAAAAAAACAACAGAGGAGGAGAGAAGAATTAAATAAATAAGCAACCATGGGTCCAGAAGGGTCCTGATAGTTCATACCAGCAACACACAAGCAAGTTTGCCCACAGAAACAGCAAACAAATTAAATAAGCTTCACTAGTGAGAGCCTGACCTTTTCCATCTTTCCCCCCAGCAGAAAGCAAGCTCCGGCAGAGACCAAAAAGAGGGTTAGAAATAGCAAAGATAATAAAGTCAGTCATCAGAAGACCAGAAGGCTGAAGGGAAAAGACAGGCAGGTGAAAGGACAACCCCAAGAAGACCTGAAATATTGCAAGTCATCTTCAATGGCCAAAATACCATGAGATGTTATCCATTCCCCTGCTAAAATGAAGTGGAGTAAGGTTAGGAGCTCCATTTCCATGCCCCACTTTATACATGAAACGGCTCATTTTTGGCACACATTTGCTGCCTGTTTGGTAGCGCAAAAGAACTCCCCCTCAAAACAAGATTATTTTGAATCTTCCAGGCTCGACAGCACCCGAACCACAGGAAATGGCACCGATTATTGCAAGGCACAGACTCCTAATCCCAGTGACAGTCAAACCATGGCCTTTAGGGGACATGTGGGCTGCACAGCAACCGGTTCCTCTGGCTGATGGAGAATCCAAGCCAATGCCGAGACAGTTGATGGCATCAGCACAGGTCACTGCCTGGGTTATTCAGTAGGATGAGCCCCACTGGGAGGTGACACAGTAGGACCAGAGCACAGGACGACACTCTGCTCTACAGATGCACCAGCTCGGTCAGTTCGGTCTCGAGTGGGTACTGGTTTTATAGACTCATTAGGAAAGAGGATTGAGAAGAAGGGACTCTCCACCCCTCCACCTTTCCTGACTGTACATAGAATCATAGCATGTTAGGGGTTGGAAGGAACCTTTAGAGATCATCTAGTCCAAATCCCCTGCCAAAGCAGGATCTCCTAGGGCAGGTCACACAGGAACGCATCCAGGCAGGTTTGGAAAGTCTCCAGAGATGCAGACTCCACAGCCTCTCTGGACAGCCTGTTCCAGGCTCCCTCACAGAAAAGAAGTTTCTCCTCATGTTGAGGTGGAGCCTCCTGTGTTCCAGCTGATACCCATTATTTCCTGTCCTATCACTGGGCACCACAAAAAAGAGACTGGCCCCTTCCACTTGACAACCAGCACATTGACTTTGTCAGGCAGGCTAAAGACTTGTGCGGGAGCAAAAAGCTGCTTGGAGGAGCTCACAATTGCTCTTTCAAACCCCTCATGAATCTGCAGCTCCATCCCGAACAGCGCAGGTAACTCAACCCTTTTCCGACCCTCAAGAGCAGGGAAAGCTACCCTTCAATAAATGCAAAGCAATGCCATTCGATTCTGCCTTTTAAATGCAACACTTAATTAACTCTACTGGGGCTCCTTTCACTCAAACCGCTGGTGTTTCCATGCCACCAAGGTTAGAAAAACACTCTCACCCATTGCACAGAGGGGCCCTAGCTTTCCCTCACTGTTTCGCGCTGGCATTACATTAACCAGAGAACCAGGCCCCAAAGAGCTTCTCCTTCAGAAACCTGTGACAAACCAGTAGGTTTTTTTTACTGCTCTGGTTGACTCCAACCCAAAACTCTGGGCAGGGCTCGGGTACTCGAGGAGAAGAGGAGAAACCAAGCCGTCATCCCACAGGATCCAAGATTTAGAGTCAGTAACGTTAAATTCTCAAAAAAAAAAAAAAAAGAGAGAGAGAAAGAAAGAAAGAAAAGAAAAGCTGGGGGTGGAGGGAGAACAACCCAAACCAGATGTTTCTATGCAGCTGGCATCTCTGTTTCTCCCAAGATGCTGATGAAGGCAAACTCTGAGGCTTGACAGACCCCCATCGGCCGCCCTCTTCCTGCTGACAGAGAGTTCAAATCAGCTCTGCTGAATTTAATCATCATCTTCCCTTTAAATAATAAACTAGGGGGGAGGAGGGGAGAAAGATTTAGTCATGTCACTAACCGTCAAAAAAAAAAAAAATGTTTACTGTGCTAAAATAATCCAGGCTCTTGAATTGAAGGAAGAAATAAAAATAAATAAATAAATAAATAGATAAAAGACAAACAGAAAACACCCAGGGGAGAGGGAACGGTGAGAACATCAGCTCTGCACACGAGGGGCATGGTCATGCCCAGGTAGGCACTGAGATGGGACACACAAGAGATCTTCCACCAGATATTTACAGGGAAACACAGTGGGGAAGGGAGGGAGTGTCTCAGTTGGCTTAGCTCAGCCATTTTTGCTGAGCTCTGCTTTTTGAACAGAGCTGAGAACGTACTTTTTTTTTTTAAAACAGAGCCTTGTGGGACTCGCACCAAACCCCAGCATTAGCTCAACAGTTTGCACAGCAACTCCCCCAGCCCTGGCCTGCTGCCCTGCGCAGTAGCTGACCACTCTTTCTGAAAAAAAAAAAACAGGAGACAACAGAAGCAGGACTGCAAGGTGATTGTCCTGCCAAAGAATGGTCTGAGGATGCAGGAATCCTTAGAAGTAACTGCAAAAAGGCAATGTACCAGGATAACTAGACGTTGGAGCATTACTGAAACTCCTCTCCAGCTCAACTCAGAGCTCCTCAGCAAAACAAATGTTTAAACAAGCTGGCAGAAGTCCATCAAGGGCTATTAAACACGAAGTTACAGATTAACTTCCAGCCTCAGGAAGCCTTGAAGCTGCAAAATGCCCCAGACTGGGAAGGGAGCACCGTAGGGACACAAGGTCTTTCTCAGGCACATCATCGGATCCTGCCTCTCGCTGGAGACCCATCGGTGAACTCGGCACAGCCGATGTTTTGTACCTGCTGGAGATAAAGCGGCTGATGGCCCTATTTCACGGATGCAGGGGTTGTGAGGCTGCTGGCATAAACCCAAGAAACATGATCCTTTCTATGATTCAATCTGAATTTTGGTGTTTTGAGCACGTTCCCAAGCTTTTTTGGAGCTTTAGCAGCTATTTCTCAGCCTGGGAGACACTCTGCTGGTGGGATCTAACAGCACAGTGAAGGTGCAGTGGAAGCCAAACTGGAGCAGCTCACGTCCCCAGTTTGAGATTGAGAAGCAACAGCCACCTGTAGAAAACAGTCAACAGCAGAACTACCCACCAACAGCACAGCCAGCCCCTGGTTTTCCTGCTGTCTTCACCTACTCTAAGCTAAGAGGGCTCTCTAGATAAATCACAGGAGGTGGTAGAACCCACCACGATTCGAGCACGAGCTGAAGGACCACAAAGACGCTGAGGACCGTGCAGGATGCTCCGTCTGGGTAGCCGCGGGCACGAGGCAGATCAAGAGAAGCGGGAAGCGATTACTATGTGACAACCGACACCTCACAACTTATTCCAGCAGCGGGAACATCCTTCCGGCTCCACCTGCATGAATTTGTGCTGGTGAGAAAGCCTTGAAGGTTAGATGGGGAAGGTGTTGCTCAGGGAGGGGAGGGAGGTGAGAGGGCTGAGGCTGGTGGGGAGAAGCAAGCTACAGACAAGCGGGGAAGGTGGTGAGTCTCACGGGTGCATAAAAATACTATCAAAGAGCTCGGAGAGTCAAGGGGTTTGGGCTCCTTGGTGTAATCCCACAGGCAAATGCTGAATACCGCTTCCCAGGAATGCCGCTTCCCAGGAATGCCTTCTAGCAACCTTCATGAATTCTCTGCTTCCAGCCCATACTCTCTGTGTTCAGTCTCTGTACCGCTCAGCAGCTGAATTTTCCAGAAGGAACATTTGCTGAGACTGAATTTTATAGAAATATTAGAGAACACTTGTAAAATGATAACTGAGTTGACAGAAGGGGACATTTGTGGTACAAATGCCATTCAAAAAAAAGTTATAGAATCAGAGAATCGTTTTAGTTGGAAAAGACTTTCAAGATTATCAAGTCCAGCCATAAACCCGGCACTGCTGGGGCACCACTAAACCACGGGGGAAGAATCCCAAACTTCAAATCTGCACAACTGAATATATATTTTTCTTTTTTTAATGTCATCTATACAGCACCAAGAAAACATATGAGCACATCATGGCTCACAGGAGTAATCTCTACAGAAAAAAGACAGTGAAACAGGATCTGCAGGATGGTAGAGTGGAGAATTCATAGCATGGTTCTAGAAAGATGTCAATCTGCTATTTATACAGTGGATAAACATCTGAGGGATACCCAGGAAGCCACACAGGAAAATTCTGCACCGAGCTCCTGAGACAACCCCACACCAGAGACTCCTCTGCTCCCATCTCTGTGGCAATCCGCTCCAAAGCTGTACTAAACACCTTTTTTTTTTCCTCCCTACAGCTAACTCCATAAGGCCTAAACATTGATTTTATCTGAATTATCAGCATTTGCCTGGCCGGGCTTTACCTGTGCGGACGGTAATCACAGAATGAAAAGGAAAAGAAAAAAAAAAAAGGAGGGAAGAAAAAAAGAAAATCTCACACAGCTTACTGAAAGATAGCACACGCTGAGTGAATCCAACAGCATCCTCTGTGTGAATTGCCCAAAATTGAGTTGTTTTTACCAGCTTTGTAAACCAAACTTAGACTTGTTAAGGAGACTCCAGAGGATACTGGTGATTCAGAGTAAGAAAGGTACCTTTTGCTTCTACTGGCTTTGCAGGGATCTGGGAGAGAAAATGAACGTATTTAACATTACGTACTCGTTGCAGGGACAGACTGAAGGGGATTCCCACAGATGCTGCCACCACAGAGCGTTTGCTGAGCCGGTCCTTCAAAGAGGGGAGATGCACTTCCCTCTTCTCACCTTGGAAATGACCAACCGTGTGGGTGTCCCCATGAAGAGAAGCCCAAAGAGCCAACGTTAACCTCCTCCCTCTGATGCCAACACACCAATAGATGGATATTATCCTCCTGAAGTAACGAAGTGCCCTCTAAGAAGCCAGGATTAATGCCGTCTCAGCCCAAAAGGCCATGCAGGCTCTAGACTAAACAATACTCATGAAAATTAAAGGCCCAGACTGGGATGGTTTAAATTTCCCCTGGGAACCTGTGCCAAACCATTCCTGTTAGATAGACACCTCCAAACGCCCTTGAAAAGCCAACAGGGAGCATCAGCCACAGGCACGAGCCCAGACTTAAGTAGTCTGCAGTTCATACCTCTGTTTTCCCAGCTTGCTGTGTGCTCCTCAGTGCTTTCTCTTCTTCTCCCTCCCACTGCAGCACTGCTGGCGACCACTGCGACCCTGCTCTGAAAAAAGGCAACATTAAGGATGTGAGTTTTGGGAAAGAACCAGCCTCTTAGTAATGTTCTCCTTGATAACATATCCACTTCTCAATTACTACACCACACAACATCTATACCTTTAGTGTTTAGGAGCATCAACAGGGGACAGACACCAAAAAAATCAAAGCCTGATGGCACTTTGCAAGGGCAGAAACAATTCTGAGAGAGCCACCTGAGGAAACCAACCCAAGAAACTATCTGTTCCCTGATCTACTCCAGCTCAGATTCACGAAGAGCTTGGTTTCCTCACTGATGGGTTCAGCAGAGGTGTAGATTTCCACCAAACAGCACCTCGCAAACTCCCATCACCCTTCCAGGGCCACCTCATTCAAACAAGCACCCACTATTATGAAGAGTCAATTAAAAGCAGGAGGAGAAGATGTAATTCCATCCAGTGTTAAACTTCTCCAGCCTAAGGCATTTTGGTTTTGTTGTTGGGTTTTTTTTTGGATCAGTACTTTTTTGCCTGTAAGCAATGATAAAACTACCAATGCAACTTTAAAGGGGGACTCTCTTTGAACAAGAGGAGAGGCACAGCAGGGAAGGGATTCATTATTTCAAGGAGGGTTTGTATTTTCCACCCCAGCAGCCACCAGGAGATTGCCAGGCAAAGCACGCGAAGGCAGAGTTGAAACCCGAGCGCCCCGAGACCAACATTATATGGTAATATATGTTTAAACAATCCCTTTATTACATCTCCTGATTGTAACTTTAACAAGGCACAAGTTTTACAGCTAATATTTTAGAGATTATTTTTTTTTTATGGCACGCCAAGAATTCACAGGAGAACGAGTCTCACCTAAGTTTACTTCTGCCATCAGGGGCCTAAACAGATTTTTCCCATAAAATTACCTATCACACGGCACCTATAAAAAGATGCAGTTGTAAACATCTCAGTTTCAATCTTGCAGCTGAAAGTTAGTATCACAAAGAGGAAAAAAAAA
>VWZK01005206.1:0-63848 GCA_013396935.1 Baryphthengus martii | reverse complement strand
CCTTCCTTCCCTCCTTCCTTCCTTCCTTTCTTCCCTCCTTCTTATTGCTTTCTTTTTATTGCTTATTTTCTTTCTTTTCGTTATTTTTTTGTCTTTCTCACGTTGTCTTCTTTCTCCTTCGCTTCTCCTTCTCATTCCCCTTCTCCTTCTCTCTCTTTCTGTCCTTCTTATTATTTTTCTTTAAGAGTGGTCTTTGGCTCTTCAAATTGCATAGTGATAGTGTTAATAATTGGGAAAACTAAGAGCTGGCAGGAGATTAAATCCCAGCTACAGGGCCTGCCAAGATTGACTACATAGCAGAGGTGACAGGCAGAGTCTCATGGGGAAACCTGCCAGCCACAAAACAGCTGAAAAGCACTGCTGACCAAATAAACAACAGTGCTGGCATGAAATAAAGTAAAAAATGAACTACAGTTAACATAAACAAAAAAAAAAAAAGTGAAAGAGGAAAGCCTTAATCCATGGAAACTGCTGCTACTGTTGTTGTTACAACTCTTTACTCCATTCTCTCTCTCTCTGTGACATAATATGATAAAACAATTCTAATTATGTAACAACTCTCTGCTCTAAGATTTTGCAGCCAAGAGTAGTAGATAAAAACACAGTAATATAACAAAGTAAAAGCTGATATATTACAACACAGGACAAGAAGTGTCATAAGATCACTGTAACTGGGAGGTGCTATTTTTTTAACTGCCATCCATAATTCTTTCCTTCCATGTTGTTCAAAGGATACTGTTATATCAATATTCTAACATATGATCAATGTGGCAATAACCTTAATGATCACACTTGGTCTGATTTGGACATTTTAATTCATCCTGAGTGTAGAGAAGTGCTCTGGAGCACATACTTGTTGTAAAAGAGTGTGCAAGAATCTGACCCAATATTGAATCGAATGTGAAGAACATTCCAGTTGTAAATCTAAATCTGCCTAATCAACTGTCCCTTTCTCTCAAAAGGGTTATAAGCAAAACACCCACAGGCATTTTGATCTTTTCCTGTATGATATTTTCTGTTTGCTAAGGAGCTCATTTCCCCTTCCTAAAACAAACTTGGAGGCAAAAGACCTGTTAGGCCAAAGAGTTGAGGGCACGAGCCTGTGTTTGTCTAATGGCAGTAAAACATGGGGAGCCGACAGTGATGACATGCAATTCACGGACCTACTCTGCATTATATTTATTTATTTATTTATTTTTCCCCTGACCCTGCAGCTCTGAATAACTCAAGGGCTTTTCAGCTGGTGATACAAAACCCTGTGCTCAGACTGGTAGCCCCCATGGGAGCAGCGCCTGACTGCTGCAGCTATCTAGCAAACGTTCAACTCACCTTCTTCTTAGCTGGGGTTCAGGAGGATGCTATTGCATGAATAAATGAAAGTTTGCCTTACAGCAGAAAGGAAGAAAGAAAAGAGAAAGAAATATCTATAAACTGCTTAAGAGGATGCTGTGGGGATGGAGCCCACCGCTGTCAGCACAGGTTGCTGTGCAACTCTCTTGCCTTTGCTTCTCTCGACACTCCAGAGAAACTGGGCAAAACAAAGCTCAAAGTGGGGGAACAGTGGAAACTCTTTCTCTCTAGTAAGAATTCAACGAAACATTTTTTACAAGCTGTAAATGAATATAAAAAAAAAGTTTTCTTTCATCCTTCTAGGTACTCAATAGATCGAAACACAGACCTGGAGAGATATTTCAATATTGATGCCAACAGTGGAGTCATTACAACTGCCAAATCTTTGGACAGGGAAACTAATGCTGTTCATAATATCACAGTTTTGGCCATGGAGAGTCGTAAGTAACAATAAAGATTTTATTGACTATTTATGTGTAAATATTCAGGCTTGGTTGTGATCAGTTTAATTGAGAGACATTATGATGGTTTCAAACCATGGCAGATAAAAATAACTTCTTACTCAATGTAAAAGAAATCTATTGGATCTAAACTAAGAAACACAACATATCAAGTATTTGCCCTTTGCCTCACACCTTGTATAGTCTTTTGACTTCTGAAAAACAAGTACAAAGCAAGATGAAATATGTTTACTCAGCAGTCTCAGACCAAGTATCATTAGAGGAAAAGTGATACAGAATATAGAGGGAAGCAGTTAACCCATCATAGTGATGACACTCACTTAAGAGTTGATTGCTGTTGGTCAACCACAGCATACTTAAAAGGTATGAAGGAACGGGGGTGAGAAAGCTTGTGTGGTTTCATTTTCCTGACTCTAAGATAAGACTGTAGAGGGTATTTTGTACTTGGGATCTTTCCTGGTGTAAGATGAAAAGTGTGAAGAATCGAACACTTCAAGTGCATACAACAAGAATTCTGGTAATGCAAGTTTAAATCTGAACTTATTCAGCTCCCAGTACATTCTGTGAAAAATAGTATGTTTCTGTCTTTGAATCTGAAGAATTTATTTCTTCAAATTTCATACTTATTATTACTCTGTTGGGCTGTGATAATAAAAGTGTTGCCAGTTCTCTGTCCTGCTATTTTAAGAATACTCACCTCTTGTTTCGGTGAGGTTAATTTGATGTTTAACCTGTTTAACATTCATCATTTAGTGTCTGTATGAATTTATCTTGTATTCTCAGGGGTAGAATTTTAGTCTAGGAGACCGGCATGGAAACAAAAAATTTTCCTGGGTAGTAACAAAAATGACAAGATAGCCAAGGGGTATACCTGACACAAGTGAGAGTCCAGGAACACAAGTAATACCTTACAATGCTGTAATTTATGTTCGTGGCCTGCTTGGTTTTCAATAATCTTAAATTAGCAGAGAAAAAGTTGGTGCAAAATTGCTTACTTCTCTGGTATTTCTTACATGGAATTAAAAAAATGAACCAACCCAAACCACTTTGTGATCTATATTTGGATGAATTGCTTTAAAAACGTATAAGATGATTGACTTAAATTTGATTGCAGTATGCTATTAAAAAAAACCAAAACACAAACATATTTGAAGGTTTGTACAGTTTTTCATTCTGTTCTGCTTTATCACTAATATCACCATTTGTGGTAAAAGTATCATGCAACATCTCTCTTCCCTGCTCTGAACCAGAAGTGTTTTCTGGCAAAACAAGTACAGCACACGTGGATGTCCTTTACGCTTGATCCAAAAATAACTACTGCTTAAGATTAAATTATAACCTTGCACCCTGAACAGATTCATGTTTTAGTTAGAGATGTGCAGCTGTTCAAGAACGTGATTCCTATTTAAGACGTTTAACACGTTAATGACAGTGATGAAATACTTAGTTGTGTATGAACTTTAAATACTCTGGGATTTACTTGGGAATACAGCTCCCTCTTTTTTTTTTTTTTTTTTTTTTTTTTTTTTTTTTTTTTTTTTTTTGAGTTATACCTAGCTGATGGAATTCTGGTTTTAAGTTCTTAATAGCCTGAACAATCTGAATTGCAACAAAAATCTATTTAGCCCCTAATAACCATGCTATTCCCAAAATGAATAGAGCTATTCTGGCTAGCTTTAGCTCTTGGAAATGGTTTTACATTGTCTTGCTCTTATCCTTCTTTATGATGTCGCTCAATGCTGAGATTAGTGAGTTAGGTTTTCAGTTTATCCCTGAGAGTAAAATATTAGTTTAATTGAAGGGGCTGGAAAACATAGAAATTGTTTCCATTAGGTCCAGAAGATCAAGCCAAGAACTTTCTTTTGTCTTTCTAGGAGGGACTGTATTTGATGACAGGTATATGCAAAAGAAGAATGCCACTTAAAAATGTGCTGACCCAAATAATAACTTAATTGTTTTCTTGGCTTCTTTTCCTATAGAGAATCCAGCACAAATTGGGAGAGGCTACGTAGCCATCACTATCCTTGACATCAATGACAACGCCCCTGAGTTTGCAATGGAATATGAGACAACTGTCTGTGAAAACGCTCAACCTGGTCAGGTATGGCTTAATGTTTTTTCCATGTTTATTTTTATCAGATAGGCAGACATGCCTTATGAAAGCCTGCCAGCTTTAAGATAAAATATAATCATCTTATGGCAGTAAAAATGATGCTTTGATCTCCAGCACAAGCAAATATTAGTCAAACCCTAACATATCTACCATATATCCAAAGAGAAAGACTCAGGTATAAAAATTACTTGTTGAAGGTACTGTTAAAATCTCTGGCTTACTTACTGATTTAATCGTAGAATAATAGAATATTTTGGGTTGGAGGGGACCCATCAAGGTCATCTAGTCCAACCCCCCTGCAAGGAGCAGGGACGTCTGCAACTAGAGCAGGTTGCTCAGAGCCCTGGCCAACCTCCCCTAGAATGGTTCCAGGGATGGGGCACCGACCACCTCTCTGGGAAACCTGGGCCAGGATCTCACCACCCTCAGTGTAAAAAAATTCTTGCTTCTCTCTGGTTTAGATCTCCCCTCTTTTAGTTTAAAACCATCACCCCTTTTCCATTGCTACAGTCCCTGCTAAAAAGTCTGTCCCCATCTTTTTGACAAGCCCCTTGAAGCACTGAATGGCCGTAATAAGGTCTCCCTGGAGCCTTCTCTTCTCCAGGCTACACAATCCCAAATTTTGCATAACATTAAGAATGCCTACTCCCTCCTAATTTTGCTGGGAAGTGGGAAGTCGTAGCACAGAGGTTATACTGAGACTAAAGGCCTACCATTCCTAAAATGAGTACACATTTCTATTTCCCTTGGGAAGTATGGGCCATAAGGCCACAATTTCACAAGGCAGATGTATTCCTACCATACTCCCCAGTGTTTTTAGCTCGAGTGTCTTCAAGTAGACCAACTAGAAGTATCTGTTGGTTTTTATCCTTAGTGTTTCTCTTATTTAAACCTTTCAGCTTTGTAAGACCTCAGGAAAAAAAAAAACAAACAAAAACATTTTCTCATCGTCTATTCTCTCTCCCAGGAAACAAGTAGGTGTTTCACCCACATAGTTCCCACATATTCCCTGGGAGACTTTGCATTTTGTGCCTTCTCCCAGAATATCGTCCTTCCTGTGACAGATGTTGTTTATCTCACATCTCAAAACCACAGCATAATTTAAATCCTTAACAGAAAACACTACGATTATTTGCCCGTGTTCAGGAGAAATACAGACTATGTGTGCTCTTATTGGAGTACCTGGTTTTTTTTACCCTGTGATCTAGTCAGAACTGTTAGCTCTGAGTATTCATTCTTTATGTAGATTTTTAGCAATGGTGACATTATTTTTAGAGGCAATTTTTTACAGAATTTTAGAAAAAAAATTGGAAAAATATTGATAATAATGAAAAAGAAAACCCAGAAAATAACAATATACTTATGATTTGGTTTGTCATTTTCATGATATTAAAAAAATAATAAATTCCTGAAATAAAATGCTCAAAAGAATAATCTTGTCCTTGTGCAAGTTTATAACATCGATTGCACCCACTGATTACTGCATGAAGGGCCGTCCAGAAGATGCACTTTGTCCACTGCTATGCAGTTTATAGTCCAGGTTCTGCTGAATTACATGACCCAACTTTGTCACAGGCCCTGTGTGAAAGATGCAGCATCCCCAAGAGACAAAACAGACCAAAAAACCCCAGGGTGAGCCTGCAGGTCATTGCTTCTGGCCAATAAAGTTTGCACAAAGAAAGTAAAGAGTCAAATCACATTTTAATTTTAACAGTATCTGTACATGTTTAGGAGATTAGAAAACCATAATACAATTTGAGCAGGATTCAAGAGAGGGTTAACACTTTGATACATAGCAGAGAGGTTACATTATCTACATGTATTTATGTTTTTTATCATTCAAAACAATGAAAACATAATGTACCTCTAAACAGGTGATCCAGAAAATCAGTGCAATTGATAAAGATGACCCACCAAATGGCCACCAGTTCTACTTCAGTTTAACAGCAGAGGCAGCAAATAACCACAATTTTACACTACAGGACAACAAAGGTAAGGACATTTTGCTTGGGTAAATATTCACCACTAACAGCTTTCATTCTGAATATATCGTGTTGATTATGACCTACATAAACTTCTACGCTGGTAAGGACATAAATTAAACTACAATCAGCCTGCAAAATAATTTTATCTGTAGATTATTTGGCAAGAGAATTAAGCTGTTGTTTGAATCACTTAAAGCCTTGAGCCAAACAGCAGTTTCAAATATTTTTCTTTTTTTTTTTTTTTCCGGAAGTCACTCTTCTCACATTTTTTTCCTTGTATTTATAGGTTTTTATCTAAATTAGATTTTACCTCAGGGCAGTGACTGAAAAATGTCCAGCACTTCATGTTTTATTAATATAACTCAGGGCATAAAAAATGAGTGCACTGTAAATTGAGAGAGTTATTTTTTATTTTTTTTTAGAAAAACATATTTTTTCAGCAAGCATACCACCTACTGAAGAATACTTTTGATAATGGAAGCTACCTACAATATTTACACAGACTTCTTAGGACTATTTCCCCAAAGACTTATGCAAAGACTCCCACTGACATCACGTTTCTAGTAGTTAAAATGTCTGAGAACACACTTCTAATTAGTGTTCTCATTAGTTGCACTGCGTAGTACGGCAGCTGGGCATGTATCAGTCAGTTTGGCTATTAGCTGAAGCAAATAGAGCTAAATAGACGCTGTGTTACTTTTACATTGCTCTTTTTATGCATCAGTACTAAACCCAAGCTATAAAGTTATCCTTATTAATAAAACAAGAACAACAGACGTGGAATCGTTAAGACTGGAAACGACCTTCAAGATCATCAAGTCAACTGTCTACTAAACACTATCATAACCATTAAACTATGTCTTGAAGCACCACATCTACAGGTTTTTTGAACACCTCCAGGGATGGTGAATCCACCACCTCCCTGGGCAGCCTCTTTACTCTCTCAGTAAAGAATTGTTTCCTAATATCCAACCTGAACCTCCCCTGGTGCAACTTAAGCCCATCTCCTGTTGCCTTATGACTAGTTACCTGGGAGAAGAGACAAATATCCACTTCACTACAACCTCCCTTCAGGCAGTTGCAGAGAGTGGACTAAAGGATACTGTGTATACAGAAAGACATCGAACATCCACAAAATATTATATCACGTTATCTAATAAAGTTCTCTCACACAGCTTTTTGTTACCTTACCTTGCACGTGGGTACTGACATGCTTAATTTTCTTCAATTGAGCAGCTTGGAGTTCTAAAGACTGAAATAATAATAATGATGATCAAAATAATGAGAATGCATTAGAATAAGACTCTATTCAGAAATCTGACGTGGCTACAAGTACTGTAAATTATTTAATGAAAAGGCAGGCCCTCTTCCAGAGAACTTCTAATTTGGAAAAAGTAATAATAGACTTTTGGCAATGCCAATAAAATCAATGGAGTCACGAGACACAGGAGCAGTGACCTCTTTCGATATTTAGTTAACATTATGCATATCTCATATGATCCTATATGAAGTGCTTGCCTATTTTGCTGGGTGGGTCATAATAGAAGACCCAATAAAATAATTTTACAGGACTATCAATATACCTGTCTATATATAGGCAGGAAAGTAGATAGGCAGACCGACCCACCGACCAACCTTTTCTATACATTCTAGGAGATGTAACTCCCTACTTCTCAGGAGCTGTCAACCTGTATTGAACACAGTGAGTTTTCTACGTATTTTCTGGAACACAAAGACTTTTTAGTCACCCAACTCAGAGCAGCATTGAACCACATATTTTAGACTAATTTATATTAGTCATCTTGACGCTCACATGAGACTGAAAACAAGAGCATGCCATTGTTACATGTGAAATCAGCTGTATTTGTGCACCAACTGGATTTTTTTTTTGTATTCAAAAAATATTTCACCAGTCCCCAGAACTTATTCTCCTACTAATATGTTCATCCTTTCCATTACTATGGTATCTGTATTTGTAAATAATTGAAATAATTCCTAGAAAATTAAGCCTGAGACAGGTATGTAGAGACTTAATCTGAACACTGAAGGGTAACTTTTTTCTTTTTTATAATAAACTCATCTTCAGCTATCTATCAAGAGTGTGGAGCTGTGAGTTTAGCTAAGACCGAATAGACCTCTGAAATCTTGAAATAGTCTTTTGCGCAAAACAGAAATCTTTTTTAGTTAAGTATCCTTGCTCAGCTGATCCTATCTCTGCAGCTTCGCAAATATATGACTAAGAAAGATAAATCTGTTGAAATAATATAAATGTGTTTATAAAGTGTTTGAAGTGAAAGACTGTATTAGTTATAGGGTGATGTTTTATATTTCTCTTTTTATTTCTTTTCTAGATAACACTGCAACAGTATTAACCAGAAGAAACGGGTTCCGAAGACAGGAACAGTCTGTTTTCTACTTGCCAATATTCATTGTGGACAGTGGATCACCTTCACTGAGCAGCACTAATACCCTCACCATCAGAGTCTGTGATTGTGATGCAGATGGTATTGCTCAGACGTGCAATGCAGAAGCATATATCTTGCCTGCAGGACTTAGCACTGGGGCCCTGATAGCAATATTGGCCTGTGTCTTGACGTTGCTAGGTATGTCTTCTTCCTGTCATCCTTATTTTCCATTCCATATATAGTAACAATATATATATATGTATATAAACTTCAACACCCCCCTACCCTGATTTCTGTAAACAGAGACACCTAACATTTCAGGTAAACCAGCATTTTGCATCATGAGCCACACAAAATCTTTAGTCTGGGAATTTCAAGTTCAGATACTTTGTCTCTATGTCAAGCTATTATATGAAGTAGTAGTAAAATAGATGTATATATGAAATAGTAGTAAAAGGAAAAAAAAAAAAGAAGATTTCTTGAATCAAATGTAATATTTGAGAGATAGACAATGGAGTCTATGGAAGTGTTTGGTTTAGCATACTCACCACCCAAACTATATCCATGTGTGCGTCCCTTTTTCAGAGATGTAACTCTTCAAAAACATTTATTGATTTGCATAGAACAAAAGACATTTAGAAAATACAACAGGTATAATTTACTGGTGGGAATCATATTTAACTGAACATCTTCCACAGAACGTTCATTTGCTCCTTCCACAACTGGTAGCACAGTTGGATTTTATGTTGTGTAGTAAAACTGTAACTAGGTAAAAGTGGAAAAAGAATAGTGGAACAGTGTCAACATCCTAGTTACGTTAGCATTTCTCATGTGATGCCTAGTCCTTAAACAAAATGACTACATGGTATTAGTAAAGTCCCAAATAGAGGAGTAAAGATGAAGGATCATCCAGCAGGATGCAAAAGAGCAGTTTTGTTTATTGTTAAAAAGATCACATGTTAGCTAGGGTACCAATTCAGCACACAATAATTTTCTTGAGTGTTGTTAATCAATGGAGAGATTTTTCTATTCCTTGTCTGTACATGTCAGTCTCAGGAGAAGGGGAAGAGCATAGTCTCCTCAGGTTGGGATAATCCCAGTGGTGATTTATCTGTCACTGTTATCCAAATAATGTGAATAGGTCAGATCAAGAGACTTCTCTCCACACTTCTGTTCCTGTTAGTATTTCAACAATGTATAGACTTATCTTCCTATTGAGTTTGATTCACCTCACTGTAAACCACTAGAAAGAAATGTCCTTTCTGCTATAAACATTTCTGAAGCACTCAAAAAAAGGAAATCCTCTTTTATTGTTGTTACAGAGTAAAAAAAAAAACCAACAAAACACAAACCTCTGCAATGAACCCAACCGATTTACTCAGTAGCTGTGAATAGGAGGTGGCATTTTGGAGTGGTCCACCTTTGTGACAAAAAAACTTGACAAACCAAGATTGTTTGAACTCACTCAACACATGCTTAGGCCTAGATTTAAGAAGAAATGGAAGGGAACAATTGCCGAATGTTTTAATCTATATTTTTTAAATGCTACTTTCCTGGTATCGTTTGTAGGCCATGTATACACCCAAATGAAAGTTCATTTGGGCATGAAGCTAAATGGTAGAGGTCAAAAAGATAAGCAAAAGATTCTCTTATATCAACTGGCACTGGCATCAGTGGAAAAACACTGATTTAAAACTTTGGTCCAATGTACTTCAGGAGAACATTGCTGTAACAATAACAATTCAATTCATCTCAAATTGAAATGTCACCATTTCTGTTATATATAAAAAAGGAGTTTCTGTAGATTACATGAGAAATTATTACAGATACAATATAGCCTGGCCTGGGTATAAGCTTTTCTTAAATAGGAACATACGTCTTAAAGAAGAGCACTGAGTGGAGATAGATACAACACATTACCAGGCAGTAACTTGCTTATTCTACTCAGTACACTACGGTTCAAATGCAACCAATAAATCAAGAAACCTGAGGTTTTATTCCAGTCTTTTTTAGACTGTGTCAAACAAAGATTGGGTGAAGAACTGTGGATAAGCTTTCTGAGCATGGTGTTTGAATACAGGCTGTGCACTAAAGGGGGAATTTTGCATATGACCACCTTACCATCGATTTTTTTCTGTCAAAGAATTTCTCTTCCACATTCAGCAGCCCGAATGCATCACCGCTGTTTATCCAGATAGACACTTTTATGTGCTGTCATCACTTCCAATCTAAATTGGTCCTTTGGGGTACAGTTCAGAGCTGCAGGCACAGTTTAGGTAGCATTTGCAGGCTAACCTTAGCTTTCAGTCCTGTATTTTGATGCTGTATTCTGCTGCTCTTTTGTTCCCAGCCAGGTACCAGTCTTTCAAGAAAGAGGTGCCTAAGTATCACTGCTGCTCAGTGAAACCCCAGTCTAGTGTTGTTGCTTGTTTGGTAGCAAAGCCATTCTTCTTCTTCTCATTTTTTCCTAGAAGACATTTTCTGGGATCAGCTGAATGGTAGTAAAACTAGATATTTACCTTCTTCTTTTCCCTTTTTCTTTTAAGATCCATTCCTGAAAAAAAAATCCTGAATATCCACTAGCACATCATAAAAAATAGGCTTCATCTGTTGGCAAGTATTTCCAGGGCTGGGACCAAGGGATGCACCTTTTTGTGTAAGAGTTTGTCAGTGAAAAGAGGAGACAAACTACCGGATCAAAATTTTTCCTGATCCAAGATTAACACACAGTGCAAATCCATTCACATTCATCGATGTCTTGTCCGTGTGAGTGCCAGTTGTAAGGTGGAGGAGGCATGAGATTTGCATAAATGTCATGGATACATGCATTCTGGCACTACTATCTTGAATTCTCAATAAGCTCTTCTCTCCTTAAAGTTAGTATAATGCACTTAGATATTTGTTCTTGCCCCATACATCCTTCTGTCTAATAAATAACCATTTGTCTTGACCAAGGCTCTGATTGTCTTAGTGGGATTTCCTAGTGTTATTTTTACTTAAGCCACTGATCAATTTTAGCCAAACAGAATGTTTCTACTGATGCTAAGAAGAAAGAAAGTTGCTAAACCATACTAATTCATTATAATCGCATTTAACATGATGTAGACTATTTTTTCAAACTAAAGTAATTTTTTTCAGTTAAAAACATTTTACCAAAATCTTCTTCCCTTTTCAAATCGACTGCTGGAGATTAAATTCTAAATTTTATTCCACAAGAAAGTTCCAGTACTTTGTTAATTACTCAAACCAGCTTCATAATTATTCACCCTACATTCAGTCTGTTTTAAAGAAAAACTTTTTTAAAGCACTTGTAATTTATTCTATAAAAAGCATATGAAAAGCTCATTTGTACTTGGTTTAGACTGTACAGAATTTTTAGACAACTAAGTAGGATTTTTTAACTCCTCCAAAAATTATATGGTAATTTAATTCAAGGTAATTTGTTTTTCAGTTAGCATCTTCCAGACACAGTAATTGCTTTTGTAACAAGTGTTTAGCACAAAATGTGTACATAAAATAACACACACAAAAAAGAATGTCCACATGTAGATAACCCAGTTGTATTTGAGAGGTGAAAGATTTTCTTTATATTGAAACAATGGAAAGTTAGACATAATGCTTTTTCATGATTTTTTTATCTTATATACTTTTGAATACAACCTATTAGTGCCACCTATTTTCTCAGGAACACTAAAGAGAGATTTCTATCAGTGCGGTGCTAGAGTTTACAAGTTAGTAATACATTGACTAAACTTCAACTACATATTGAAATTATTATTTTTTTTCAATTGAAAAACAAGTAATTTGTTGTTATTGTTGCAATATCTACAAGAACCCAATTGAATTAGCACACAATTGTGTGATTCATCAAGAAGAAGAAACAGTCCTAATCATAAGAATCTTATTTTTTAAATAGGTAAAAAGTGTACAGAATGTGACTGTGTAGCATGTGTGGCTTTGATCCCTGAAGTCTTAAAAGTGATAAATCTATATCTGTTTTAATGTGGGGATATCCAAGTTAAGCCATTTAAAAGGTGGCTGAGTACGGAATGCAAAAGCTGTTTTCTGAAAGTTGTAGAGCCTAAAAGGGTCTCTCAGTGTGGACATTTAAAGGTCACAGTCACTTTGCAAATATCAATTCAAACTGATTAAACAACAGTCATCTATGTAGCTTGTTAAGTGGGAATTAAATACAGGTTTCCTGAGCCTTGACCTCTGTAATCCCCGAGTCTCACCTGACTGTACTGGCAACTGCAAGGTATAACTAAAGAGGTTATTAGATGGCTGAGAACCTCCAATCTTCAGCTTTATGAATCATGACACACCTAAGGCATAAACCAACGTGCAGATTTGCTTGCAGCTGCTGTGGCTTATTGCTGTAGTAAATGCCAGGCTTAGGGGTGTAGCGTATACGCGGCATGATAATGCTTGTGATTTACCTCTATCCCTTACTGTATAGCTCTGCGTGGAGCCTGCTCCCTCAGGTTGTCTCAGGGCTTTTATGGCTTCCTTACAATTATGTTGCAGTTGCCTGCAGTATAAAACGAAAAGATTAATCCTAAACCGGAGAAATATGCTCAGGTGACCCAAACCTGGCTTTTTATCGGATCATACCGTAGTAGAAGTTTAATAATAATTCCATAAAGCACACTGCAAAAATGGCAAAGGAATAATCCGCTTTTGTGTTCAGTGGTGGTTGTTTAAAGGCTGATTTAGGTGAACTGAAACTACTGACATTATCATTACATCTATACTGACACAAGGATTAAACTACATATTACCACAGCTATTATAAGTACGAACGACATTTTCTCTTCACTATTTTACCTGGTAGAGAAAATTAACATTGCCAACAATTCAAGCAAATCAGAACAACGAAAAAGTTTGTTTCTGATTTACTTGAATGGATTCTTGTATTAGTCTTTATAATTAGTTGCTTCTAATATTGACTGGATTATTTATGGATTATTTGTTAGTCAAACCATGTATGAAATCACAATTGCCATTTCATTTCTTTAGCATGGGCTTGGTGTACCAGCATGGAGCCAAATTAGTGGCTTCACTGTGCAGTATCTATGTCCATAAAACTTGTCCATTGTATTATTTCTTCTCTAAAAAGCATAACGTTAGGTTTTCTAGCTGTTCAGCCAGTCACCGATTACTGACTTAATCTCGGCTTTTGTGAGAAATGAAGGGGAAAAACAAACCACCATGACTTAATGAGAAATTGATAAGGTTTTAAAACCTTTTGCACTTGATTTAGATATCAGTGAAGTTTGTTTCGGGCTGTTCTGTAATGCAGCTAAAGCTTTGCGTCTTTAGAGGTTAAACTTTATTGTTCATAGTCATTGGAAAGGCTAGAAATTAACAAGCTCATAAAGCCATCTAAATGCTGAAATATTTAACCTTTAGCAAGAGTCTATATTTTTCTTGGCTTCAAGCAAGTGTGAGATGTACAAGGAACACTATATAAAAAATTCATTTTATCTTGATTTTTATTGTACCTTTAGGTGGACCTGCCTCCTAAGGTTCGCTATTTTTCACTTATTAACAGGTACTTCCCTGTCAAAATGAAGTATGTTAAGAAGGACAGTGGTGTGAAAATGCATTTACACTTGAATAAAGGAAATTATTAGCTGCTTACTTATATGGCATTAAATATTGTGGCAGTAAATGTCAGGAAAAAAAAGAATTAAAATTTATGTCAACAGCAATCCTAGCTTGAATGTATATTTGTACTGTCAGTGAGCTGATTTGTCTTTCACTTTAAAAAACATCTTTATAACAAGGAAAAACGTTAAGAGTGGACTGCAATTGTTGTCTCCATGATGGCAATTTTATATTCTGTGCTGTATAATTTACAGCTCAATTTCTATTATACAAATATCAGAATGTTTTGAAATTTCACAAAAGCCACATTAAAGGTTAAAATCTTATATCATCGAACTGCTTATGTAAATATTGTTCAAAGCAAAATGCCCCAAACTAGTGGCTTCTTAATTCAATACATAAAGCACAAATCAGGAAGATGCCAGGGGCAAAAAAAAAGTGGAAGAGTGATGCTGATGCTGCAGTAATATAGTGTCACAAGGCATCTGTTAGTAGATGGATCATTAGATGTATGCCTGGTAGCTACAGAAAAAAAGGGGGAAAAAATATTGCCTAATATACTTGTCAAAAAGTTTAGAAAAGAAAATTGAACTTCTTTCCATTTTATTTTTAGATATGAATGACTCCAAAGGAAAATAAAAAGAATTGCAGAAAGTCCACTCTTAAAGTCTTTTTATGCTTTAGCCTATTCCAACTAGTACCATAGCGTCTGTAGACATACAACACAGATTTCTGAATGTACGGTCTCTGAATGGCTGGTTTATTCTAACCAAGTGATCCCAATATTAAATCGTGCCTCACAATGACTAGATTGATATTGATTTTAAAAATTCCTCCATGAAAAGAAGGGCTTTCAAGAATGACAGTCTTACATCATACAATTTATGAAGGCCACTTTTGAGACTACCCAGGGAAACTCAAGATTAATTTTATCTCTACAAGCTTTTACTTTTCCAGATGTTTCTACAGCATTTTGCTGGCATATCAAATTGCTGTAAGTAAATATTGTAAACCTTAGACATATGAATGCATATAAATAATCACATATTCTTAAGATTTAAAATAAACATGAAATCAGAAGAGATTAATTGAATGTGGGATGACATTTTTCAACCTACTGTTATTTTTACAGTCGTAGTGATGTCTGCTATTCTCTAGGAGAATCATTAACTCAGCAAATGTTATCCAGATGCTACAATATACTATAAATCATTTTCTAGGAGGATGAATCACATTCCATCATGTCCCACAGATGGGTGCGATATTCATATTACTGGTTCCATATTTTGTGTGTCAGCAGTAATGTTCCTCTACCAAAACTGTATTTGAACAAGGGGAGCCTTGAGTGAGTTTGTCCCAGTTCTTTTGGCTGTCACCGCAGTTTACTATTAGCTTTCAAGCTGAAAGAATCTTTAAGGATTAAAATTTAAAAATAATTACATTTCTAGCACTGGCTGATCCAATAAACTCCAGCCCTAGCGGTTCTCATTAGATGTAATTCATAAACTTCAAGTACTATACTTTGTGCTTTATAGGAAAGTCAGGTGTTATATAGAGATGCTTTTAATCCATGAACTAAGACAGTCTTATTTTGCACATTGCTTAACAATTCAATGTTCTCCTATCGATGATTTATTTATTTTTTTTCAATTTTTCTTTTTAGCAGAGATTGGCCATATACTTTAATTCAGCCTCTTCTCAGACCACAGTTGTTAAATTCAATTCAGTTACTCTATAAATGTGCTTTTATTACTTGGGCAATTAAAGTTTGGGAAAAGGTCTTTTTTTATTATTATTATTTCATAGCTGTGAGATTGTAAAAGTCTGACTGAACCTGCCCTAAAATTTACGTTTAGCAGACAGCATAGGATATAGAATTAGAGATGAAGACATTAATCCAGAATGGTTTTGGAAATAGATCCTTTAACATGTAAAAAAACTTATGGTTTAAAACCTGTTTCAGAACCTGCAAGGTTTCAAATCTAACTGCAGAAATTACCTGCTATTTCCTTAGGTCTTTGCCGTATAAATTAATGAGTTCCATTAGGAACTTCCACTGAACCGAAAAATATGAGATTTAAGCATTTAAGCATTGCTAAAATCCAGTCGTTCTGTATTCCAGTTCTTGTCTTGCTGATTGTCACCATGAGGCGACGGAAAAAAGAGCCCCTGATTTTTGATGAAGAGAGAGATATCAGAGAGAACATTGTCAGGTATGACGACGAGGGTGGTGGAGAAGAAGATACTGAGGCTTTTGACATGGCTGCCTTGAGAAACCTCAACATCATCCGAGACACCAAGACCAGAAGGGATGTGACACCTGAGATTCAGTTCTTGAGCAGACCAACTTTTAAAAGCATCCCAGATAACGTCATTTTTAGGGAATTTATCTGGGAAAGACTAAAAGAAGCTGACGTGGACCCCTGCGCGCCACCCTACGACTCCCTGCAGACATACGCCTTTGAGGGAAACGGCTCGGTGGCGGAGTCGCTCAGTTCTTTAGATTCGATCAGCTCAAACTCTGACCAGAACTATGATTACCTCAGTGACTGGGGCCCTCGCTTTAAAAGGCTTGCGGATATGTATGGGACTGGACCAGACTGCTTATACTCATAGCCTTGGAACTTTTCTCTGACAATGCACTGAAGAGTACTAAACCAGAAAACTCAACCTTACAGACTGAAGAAAGTTGTAAATACTTCTCCATTTTTAACCTTTTAGGTTTTGGGTTTTTTTTTTTGCCTTGGTGGAACATATCTTCATTAGACTTGTCCTAGGGACTGCACTGACCACACAGAATACGAGCATTTGGTGGCATTTTTGATAAAACGAAATGCTCAGCCACGTTCAAATAGATAGCAACCCTCAGATACCTGCAGAGGCAACTCACTTTGAAGAGTACGTTATGCACTGTGACCTCACCGAGCCAATGATACTCTGTAGATGCCTTCACAGCATTGCTATATCTAGAACAGAGAGTCTCTGGTATGAGATAAGTGTAAGAAGAAACAAATTTACAAAGCTAATATCTCATTCAATACGACCTTACAATGTACGGTATTTACAGATGCAAAGGGTTTTTAACAAATTTTCTTTACAGTGTTGCATGCAGCTTGCTAGGCCAAAAGCAGAAGGACAGACGTGAAGACAAACAAAAGCCCAGCAGATCATTTTTTTTTGCTTCTCCCTGTTTGGTCTCTGAGCTATTTAATTAGGAGTCTCTGTAATTTTTTGGGTAGTTTCATGAAAAATGGCTGTTTGTTCTAAGAAATTCCACAATGTTTGTCATCAGCTCACCAAAGCAGCTTACCAACCACATAAAATGAGAAATATGGAGGGATATTCTTATAGTTGAAAAGTTTTGTGATGCCCATGTAGGTATAGAAAAGATGTTGCTATCTATTTGCTGTTTTTTATTATCTCTTCTGATTTGTACAGGAGAATTTATCCTTTTTTATTATTATTTGACATAAAGTGTTATATTTATTTTGGAGTTCCAATCTCCACTAAATTCAGGTCCATTTTACTGCCTCATGGTATTAGGCTTGTCAGAACATGCTGATTTTTCTCCAGTCTCAGATAAATGTAGGAAATGAAGCATGGAAATGGAGAAATTACAGCAGAGCAATCTCGCCCACCGTTCGTCTCTCGGAAAGGAGAGTAGCTCCAAGGACATGCAGTTGTTCTTCTGAGCCATTACAAAGTCTGAGACATTTAACTAAAATATTTGTACATTGAATTTTTGGAAAGAAGACTACAGAGGTAGCTGGGAGTGTCTTTAATACAAGATTTAATTTTCAAGGTTAAACGTGCTATGTGCTTTGAAGACTGTAAACACCTTGCTGTTCTCCTTCCCCTTCTCTTTTGCTGCTGAATCACAGTAAAAGACGCTTCAATTTCTTTCTTATGTTAAGCAATGTAATGCTATTAACTCCAGAAATCATCTTTAGATCCTGCTGCACATAAGGAGTTTTCCCCAAAGGTGTTAACTCACTGCACATAATTTCTACACTGGTTCAGGGGTGCCAAAACAGAAGGACAACTGCTGAGAGTTGAAATACTGTACGATTTTGAAGTAGGGTTTCTTAGAGTAAGACAGCTTTTTTATGATTCTGGCAATATTTATAATTCATCTTTCATGATTTATTACTAGAGAATAAGGCATATATTCAAGTAAAATAGTGGTTTGAAGTATTATTTCAGATTGTTTTGGTTTAGGTAATCTGTAGATGAGTTCCTAAGTTAGACTCTACTCCTGCAAACTTTTTCACTTGTACCTAACTTGAAATGACTTGGCTTACCTGCAGTTACTGAGAGACATACAGAATTGTTTGCAGGACTGTTTGTGAATAGAAGGTACTCCACAGAGGATGATCCTCACTCTAAAAGTACTTCTTTCTAAAAGAAGGATCCTTGTACTAAAATCCTAACATATGGTGACACCAGGCTGGGAGATGGGAAATTATCATTAAGGCTTTGTAATTTTTGCAGCCCAGTGTTATCAATTAACTATGTGAAAGTGGCCTTCAGCTCCATCAGAGGAAACAAAATAATTTCAGTCATCTGCAGCATATTTAATTTGAGTTACATTTTGGTAGACAATCATTGTTTCATAATTCAGTAGATTTGCTTCTAGTTGTACTAAATATATATATATAGCTATATATATATATATATGACAGATTTTGTAATGGAACTGAAAGTTATTGCCCATGACTTTTAGTCATACATGTAAGATTTTCAATAAAAAATTAAAAAAAAAAAGACAAGAAAATGATCGATGTGTATGCAGTTCAATGAGAGCAAAATATGATGCAGGAGTTAAGAAGTTATTAAATCAGCAAGGTGCTGAGAAAAGAGTTTTGTATTAATCTCCTTGTTGTTTGCAGGAAGATGATTCATTCATCTGGATTAAGATGTCAAAAATGCTGATTTTAGCACATAACACTCAAAGGAGATTTAAATGTAGTTTAGAGTAAACAGCGCGCTTCCCTTGCTTTTCCACCTTCTATATCTGTATAAAGCTAAAAAGCTCTTCTGTTATGAAACTGTGTTGGGGGGGGATTGATGTGTTTTCTATGAAAAGAAAAAAGCTTTAATGCCATAAAAACTCTTCCAGTTATGTCAGCTTCATGAGCGGCCCACCTTAAAGGCCCCTCTGCAAACGCACGTAGCATGGGCAATAAACAAGAGGAGTCAGAGACATGCAAAGGCCTGCAGGGCTGTGATCTTATTGGCATCACGTAGAAGTGGTGGGATGGCTCCTTTGTCTGGAGTGTTGGAATGGAAAGCTGTAGGCTTTTCATCAAGGACAGGCAGGGGAGACAAGGAGAAGATGTCACCCTCTATGTCAATGACCAGCTGGAGAGCATAGAGCTCTACCTCAGGATGCATGAGAAGCTGAGTGAGAGTTTATGGGTCGGGATTAAAGGGAGGGCAGAACAGGTGACATTATAGTGGAGGGCTGCTGCAGGCCACCTGACAAGGAAGATCAAGTGGATGAGGCCCTCTATAATCAGATAGAAGCAGCCTTGTGTTCACAAGCCCTGGTTCTCATGAGGGAGCTCAGCCACTGTGATATCTCTTGGAGGGACAACACAGCAGGGCATAAGCAGTCCATGAGGTTCCTGGAACTCGTTGATGATAACTTCCCTCTCCAAGTGATAGAGGAGCCAACAAGGAGAGGTTCTATGCTGGACCTTGTTCTCACCAACAAGGAGGGATTGGTAGGGCATATGAAGCTCAAGTGAAGCCTTGACTGCAGTGGCCATGAAATGGTGCCATTCAAGATCCTTAGGACAGTGAGGACAGTGCGCAGCCAGCTCAATACCATGGGCCTCAGGAGAGCAGCCTTTGGCCTCTTTGGGAATCTGCTTGGTAGAGTACCATGGGACAAATCCCTAGAGGCAAGCGGGGCCCATGAAATCTGGTTAATATTCAAGGATCACATCCTGCAAGCTCAGGAATGATGCATCTCAACAAAGAGAAAGTCAGGCAAAATAGCCAGTGGGCCTGCATGGAGGAACAAGGAACTCCCAGGCAAACTCAAATACAAAACTGAAGCCTACAGAGGGTGGAATCAAGGACAGGTGTCCTGGGAGAAATGCAGAGAGATTGTCCAAGCATGCAAGGATCGTTAGGAAAGCTAAAGCCCTGATAGATTTAAATCTGGCCAGCGACATCAAGGGCAACAAGAACAGCTTGTATAAGTGCGTCAGTAATAAATAGAAGTCTAGGAAATTGTGGACACTCTCTGGATGAACATACCATACCTGGTTACCAGGGATATGGAGAGGGCTGAAGTTCTCAATGACTTTTTTGCTACAATCTTTGCCAGCGAGTGCTCCAACCACACCATCCAAGCTGTAGAATGCAAAGGCAGAGACCGAGAGAATGACGAACTACTCACCATAGGAGATCAAGCTCAAAACCATCCAAGGAACTTCGAGGTGCACAAGTCCATGGGATCTGGTGAGATGTATCAGCTGCTCCTGAGGGAACTGGCAGATGAAGCGTCTAAGCCACTATCCATCATATTTGAGAAGTCATGGCAGTCTGGTGAAGATCCCCATGACTGGAAAAGGGAAAACATAACCGTCATTGTTTAAAAAGGGAAAAAGAAAGACCTGAGGAAATCTACAGGCCAGTTGGTCTCACCTCTGTGCATGGCAAGATCACAGAGCAGATCCTCCTGGAAACTGTGCTAGGGCACATTGAAATTGAGGAGGTGACTGGTGTCAGTCAACATGGCTTCACTAAGGGTAAACCGTGCCTGACAAATTTGGTGGTGACCTTCCATCATGAGATTATAGCACTGATGGATAAGAGAAGAGCAACTGATGTCATCTGCCTGGACTTGTGCAAAACATTTATCTCTGTCCTGCATAGCATCCTGGTCTCTAAATTGGAGAGACATGGGTTTGACAGACGGATCACTCAGTGGAAAAGGAACCCGCTCGATGGATGCACTCAAAGATTTGCAGTCAACAACTTGATTCCAGGTGGAGACCAGTGACAAGCAGAGCTCCTCAGGGGTCAGCATTGGAAATGGTGCTGTTTAACATCTTGTCAGCAACACGGACAGTGGGATAAAGGGCACCCTCAACAAGTTTGCTGACAACACTGAGCTGTGTTATCTGGCTGATACGCTGGAGGGAAGGGATGGCATCCGGAGGGACCTTAGCAGGTTTGAGAGGTGGGTCTATACTAACCTCATGAAGTCCCACAAGGCCAAATGCAAGGTCCTGCACACAGATCAGGGCAACCCTGAGCACAAATACAGGCTGGGAGATGAGTGGATTGAGAGCAACCCTGTGAAGAAGGACGTGGGGTTGTTGGTTGATAAGCAGTTCAATATGACCTGTCAACATGCATTAGCAGCCTGCAAAGTCAGTTACATTCTGGGATGCATCAAGAGAAGTGGGGCCAACAGGTCAAGGGAGGTGATTCTGCCCCTCTACTCTGCTCTTGTGAGACCCCACCTGGAGTACTGTGTTCAACTCTAGTGCCCTGAACTTTGGAAGAACATGGACCTGTTGGAGTGCCAGAAGAGGCCACAAAAATAATCAGACAGTTGGAACTCCTCTCCTGTGAAGACAGGCTGAGAAAGTTGGGGTTGTTCTTCCTGGAGAAGAGAAGGCTCTGAGGAGACTCTATACCAGCCTTCTAGTACCTAAATGGGGGCCTAGAAGAAAGTTGGAGAGGAATTTTTTACAAGGGCATGTAGTGAGTGATAGGACAAGGGGTAACAGTCAAGAGCGGGTCAATTTAGATTAGATGTAAGAAATAAATTCTTCTCTGTGAGGGTGATAAGACCCTGGAACAGGTTGCCCAAAGAAGTTGTGGATGCCCCCTCTGTGGAAGTCTTTAAGGTCAGGTTGGATGGGGCATTGAACAACCTGCTTTAGTGGGAGGTGTCCCTGCCCATGGCAAGGGGCTTGGAACTAGATGATTCTAAGATTCCTTCCAACCCAAACAATTCTAATATTCTACGATATATTTTCTGTTGCACAGTTCTGACATGCTCAAGTAAATTTATTATTACATTTTATATGATTGCCTACTGATTATATTGTTGCAGTAAGAAAGGAGGAAATCCCTTATGTTTGATGGCAGATGTTACTATAGTATATACATATGGTATGCATAATACACGTACTGTATAATGCTCTCCATAAATTACCATGATTATAGGTTTTCACCATTTATAATCTGATTGAAATTATTTCCTTGAGTGTTATTTATGTTGCATAGCCTGTTGTCATAAAGTATATTCTACTGACTAAATAGTGTAAGATATAAGAAATATTTCCTCTGTCCTGGAAATATTATGAAATTATTTGAGCAGATTAATTAGAAAGGCCTTTTAAAAAGACTTCTCCTCTCATTTATTTATCCTCTTGAAGAGGCCATAAGTCCTCCTTAAAATGCATGTCCAGTATTGCAACCCATCCCATCTTATAGTGAAATACCAATGTCTTTTCTTCCACCACATGACAATTGAATAGGCTTATTTTAAATTGAGATTTCCAAGCACCTTGAAAAGCACATAGTTTTAAGAATGCTGCTAAAAAAAAATCCTTGTAAAGTTAAGCCATTTGAAGAAGACATAAGGCAAGGTTCCTTATTCTGCTTTCACCAGCATAAAATCTAAGTTCAACAGAGTTAAACAGTAGACCTTCTGACTTACATTTTTTTATTTGAAAGGATAAACTTAATGTCCTTCATCTACTAAGTTATATCCTCACTAAGACATAGCACAGGCCATCCTAGGCCTGATAATTCGGATGGCTGGGATAATACAATCACTCTGAGACTCATGAAATTTGATGACATCTACCAAAACCTCTCCTTCTCCCTAAAAATTAAGGGGAAAAAAAATGTGCTTCCTTTCTACTTGATTTTTTGGTTTGTTTTTTTCTTTTGAAAGGACTTGGGAGTCATAAGAATTTCCCTGTAAAGTTAAGGTCTTCTCTCATTAGCCCTACTCTCAAAAAATTTGTCTATCTATCTCCATTAATGTCTTATGTTGCATGTAGAAAAATATAGTTTAGACTCAGACAAAACTTTTAAGACTAGCCCCACAGTAAAAGCAAAATGGTTTCATATTTTGACCCAAGATAGTTAAGAAGTTGTTAAAAGTGTTGCAAGGACTGCTTTTTACACGATATTTTAAAGCCATCCTTTATTTTAAAATACAGTGGTGTCGGGCTGAAATTGCTATTGCTAGAAATGATATAAAGTTCAACAGAGTTTAATGTTTGGTTGGTAAGTAAAGTCATAAATGTATTGTGCATCATAATAGCAAGCTGTGTGCTAAATCTAGAAAAAAGTCAAGGATTTTATTTTCTCTTCCTGTTTCCCACCGACTCTGCCACAGGCAGAATTTCTTTTCGTTGTACGTCAAAGCAAAATCCTGTTGAGTCTAAGTTAGACACAGGAGGGAATTAGAACTTGGTCTCCTGCACACAAAGGCTAAAAGATGATTTTCTAGGTCATTCTATTCCATTATTCCTGTCTGAGGATGTCTTGACTCCTAGGTCATGCTACCTGAGATCTGTGAAGTTGTCGGTTGGGTTTGGGGATTTTTTTTTTATCATTAAAACTGGTATTCTTGGTAAAAAGCTTACATTTGGATGAGGTGACTTTTTTTAATTGGAATTTTTTGTTTTCTTTTTTTTCTTTGGTCAAAAACATACCAGTCAGGTATATCCTAACTTTTCCTCAGTTTTGACTTCAAGCACACTTTTTTTTCTCTTCTGTTAATAGCAAAAAAGAAAGTCCTGAGATGTTCCTCCTCTTTGATGTCAAGAAGTTATAGAGAAAAAGTTACAACATAGCATCAACAGACTACAGGGAAACTGTCACTTTCTCTGAAAACAGGCTCACAAATACTACAGTTAAGCTGCCATTAACACCGTTCAAATCGTGACACAGGTCTAATCTTGCAACTTCAAAATCTACTGTCATTTTCTGGCACTACTATCGGGAATTTTTACACATTTAGCAAAATCAAATTTTAGAATTATCAAGGTTTGTTACCTCAGTTTCATCATTATTATTTATATCATTGTCTTGATGCATAGAAAAAGAGGAAAAAGTTTTGAAAGGAAAAGGATATGAGTACAAAATACCTGTTCTGTGCACTTTAATGCAGTGCTTTAATTATTGCTCTGCCTTAGTACTCCCTAATACATTGATAGCTTTTCCTCTCACTGAGACTAACTACTCATCAATTAGGATAAGTGTGATACCCAGCCAGACAAGCAAGCCACATTAGACCATTCGAGTCTGACAAGAATGGTCAGTCTGAATTTTAATGTCTTTATATTTCCTTAATGGTCAAAACTTCATTATTATCACACTGTTGAAAGTGTATGGAGAAAGGATTGTTTACTGATGCATTTAAAAAATGCTAGCTGACACCCTGCTCACGTTGGAGTGCTTGGTAGATCTGTCTTTGACTTTTGAGGTGTTAAGCTTTGCATCTTGTTAGGGGAGACTGATAAATAACCACATACAGCACCAAGGCTTTGAGCTGGACGTCTCTTTTTTTTTTTTTTTAATTTACATGATGTCTTCTACTTCCTTCCTTTTCTAGAAGCAACAATCTGCATCTTTTAATGGTAATGCAAGTAGATTCATAAGATGTTTTTAATGTCATAAACTGCTTAGTTACTATCACATAATCTTGCTGCAACAGTACCCTTGCTCACAAAGATAATTTCTGTGCACATACTAAAGACTGGCAGTGCTACAAAAGGTGTGCACTTGATGGAGTGTCAATGGTGAAATACTGACTGGAGAAAAAAAAAACACCAAACCAACAAACCTCTTTCTCCCTAAAAATAAGAGCATATAGAATTTCCGAGCTATGAAGATCAAATTATTATACCTTTCCTCAGACTGTGTGACCATCTGTAGCTTTTACTGTCTTTTGTGACTGCAGATACAATCCATATGAATTATAATCTTCCTGGTTTGGGATCTCTTCTCTGGCTATTGCTTGAGATTTTATTAACATAGAAAGGGGCTGGAGCAACAAAATGACAGAAAGATTAAGAGTACCAAGCTTTTCCTGGTGTTTTTATTGCTTCATCCATGACCTAATGATGTGAAAAATAAGGTTTTACCAGATACTACTGGAATACAATTTCCTTCAAGCTGATAATGTTTCTATCCTGCAGAACCATATCTTCCAACAGTCTACATTATTTGGTCTGGTCTCATGCTCCTATTCAAATATACAGAAAGATCTATTAAGGAGAGAGATTAAATATCCAAGTGATAAGCTTAATAAGAAATTTCCTGTTCCTCAAAACATGAAATTTCCCCCGTTAATGTACGATGAATGCATGAATGGAGCTCTTGTAGGACATACAACCTGTTGATGCAGTTACTATGTCTGTCTGTCTGGATATTTGTTCATATTTTATCCCCTTTCAGTTTCTAGTAGAGTTTGACAGTGATATATAGAAAACAGTTTCAGTGATGAAAAAGTACGGTATATTTATCTTCGAGGACACTGAAAATTCAAATAGTGTAAAAAATTTCTTTAAAACAGGCTAGTGAAAAGATGAACATTTTTTGCTCCCCGTATCTCTTCTTCTCTCCCCTTCCATCCTCTGTCCCCTCAAAGATAATATATGACACTAAAACTTTTGCTAATATATCATTTTGCTCTTTTGGGTATACATTCATTATCTCTTGTAGTAGTTGCATGTAGAAGGTGAATGGAGAACAAGCCAGTGTCAAAGTCAAAGCTTGGGAATTAGGAAAAAGATTTAATAGCTTCCTACTTTTTTTATATAACCTTGACAAACTAGCATTGAGGTAGAACCAAGAGTTATCTTTCAGTGTAAATTATTACATGATAACAAAGTAAAATAATGTGAAATATTGATAGTAACAGCTGAAAAATAGATTAATGTATTATGGATGATTTTATTTTTTTTTCCTGTGGTTTACTTTATTGGGATTCAAAGATTAATGCAGACCATCTTGGTGCATGCACAAAGCACTTTCAGGAAGGGATTTTAATTCAAATAGCTGCTGTGAAATCTGGGGTTATTTCAATATTAAAAAGCCACAGTTCCTTGGAAATAAATAGAGGTAACCAACAGTCCAGATTTCTTCTTGTCCTTCTGGGAACAGGTGGGTATATAGAGAAATGACAGGAAGGGGATGCTTTTAGAAATTATCACCTGTAGTCAATAAGGACATAAATCCAACTGACTACACCTGAAAGCAGGACAGAAACAGGGGAGGCATCTTTCAGTGGCACGCATTCTAATCAGTCTCATCTAGCCAATTACTGTCATCTGCATTGAGTTGTCTTCCTTTAGTTTGGCCTTTGTGTGCTACAAAAACCCATGACTTCAGGAACTGAAAAGGTTTCTGTTTTCTTCTGGTGAATTTGCATTCATGAAGAGGTAAAACAAATATGTACCAAGGCTGTGGCTGACTCAGTCTGTTCTCACCTACAGTATAGTTAGAACTGATGGTACATGGAGATCATGTTGAGTGACAATGTCTTGTTCTCTCACTCTCTGTCCTTTCCTGTATATATTTACTTTCTCTAACTATTATTGCCTATAGGACAGCCTGTTTTTTTTAAAAATTGTCTCTGTGGAGTGCCTCATGCAATTGGTCACAGGTGATGATTAGACCTTCAGAACAGAACAGTTGTACTACTGTTACTCCTCCTACTACTAAAAATGATGCTGCTGAAAAGAGACATTGTTGGTCTTGGAATGAGAGTATCAAGTTATCTATCCAGCTTTGTCACTGATCTGATCTATGAATTGCTTGATTTATCTGTCTTTGTTGTCTGTTGATATAAATCCCTGAAGTAGAACAGTGTGTTTTCAATATTTTGAAGAACAAAAATAGTATGGTAACATCAAGATAATAAGTGTTTGTTTGTTTTCTCTTTTAAATTGAAAATACGAAAAATATTCGTGGATGGAATTCACTCCTGGCATCAGTCTGGAGTAAACCATTCCTGAGCCAATGATGTCAACAATGTAATTTCGATGTTGTATGTGAGATGGTAAGGGAGCATCAGGAGACAACGAGCATTCCTGAAAATCACTTGGCATTAGGAAGGCACACAAATGCAATAGGATAGTCGTATCAATGGGATGGACTGCTGTAGAAAACAGCACAAATAAAGGCTGCATATACTTTCCTTTCATACATCTTGTGTTCCATAGACTTTCAGACAAAGAAAGAAAGATTGAATTAATTTGCTTATTTATTCTGTTTTTGAAGTAAATGTTCTCTCAAATCCACAATCAAAAAGTGATGGAGGGCCAGTATACTTTGTTCTGAGGTAAAAGAAAGCTTGATATTCTTCTGTTGAATATACAGGTAGATAAAGATAAACATTTAATTGATGTTTTAATATGAAAAAAAATACGTTTGCAAGTAAACAGCAAATGTTTTGAGAACGAACGTTCTTAGCTAATTTACTTCAACAGCTGAAGCTCTTTAATATCCATTCCTAAAGTAAAACATGTCTTTTTGTAAACCTCATGGTTTAACTAACCTGAGATTAATAAATATAAACTTTACTAATAGGGATGCTCCATTTAAGGAGGGAAAAATGATTCATCCTTCTTACCATTCAATAATAACCTCCATCGTTTTGTAAATTTAAAAATCTGTCCTCCCTTTGAAAATGAGAAATTAAAGTCTCCCTCATGAGCAAGTTGTATTGGAAAAGCAATGTGTGGGAAAGCTAATGGTCTTCAACAGACTACCTCATTGAATATCTCTGAAGTTTACCTGCCATGTGCATTAGGAACTTCTGGTCTGTTAGAAAACCAAAGTGGAGGCAACTTAGGTGAGCTGTCATCAGCTTCAGTAACAAAACAGGCTTTGCTCTATCAGTTTATCTCTGTAATTTGACAGTGGACAGAAATGTTATAAACTAATTGATAACAATTAATTACATATCAATTTTGTCTGTAAAGGTGATCATACCATCCAAAAATAGTGTGAAATAATTTATCACGATTCAGGTCGATAAAGCTGGACTTCTCATTTTTTTTGCTGAGTGAATTAAAAAGGATGCCAATACTCTAAAATCAAACTTATCTTCTAAAGTAAATGGGATCTCAGAGAACACGTGTCACTTTGTTTTCAACAGGTTTAAATGACAAAAATAGTCAGGGAAACAGAAGATATAATAGTTCAAAGAGCTCACAGAGGACCTTTTTAAAGTACTACAACAGTTTTTATTTGTCGTCCAGTAGCTCAGAATTTGTGCAATGTAGTGGCAATAATTTTGTGATAGAGCAGCCATGAATTGTCCCATAGAACAATATGTCTTCCAGTGGATGAGGCCAGGTTCAGACCTTCAAAGGTTTTTAGGCACATGATCAATGACAGCGTGACAGCTAAACACCTCTTACGGCCAGGATCAGAACAGTTCCCTCATCTTCTAAATTCCCTGGAGACCAGACATCTGAACGTGACACTCTTTAGACAGTGAAATGATACAAGACTCTCTATCTTAAGAAATGTAGTTATAAGAGGAAAAAAAACCAAAAGTCATATATAACTTCCACCTTTTTATATTTTTTTCATACCAATCTTTTATCTGCAAATAACGAAAGCATTGCATGAACCTTTATCTGCACCATTCCCATTGAAACTATATAAGCAAAATTCTTTCGAAAGCCTCTTTTATTTTTCTTGGGAGTCTTTGGTAGTTCACAATGCAGTCTTTCATAATTTATAAATACTGTTCAGTTGCTATGCCTTCTTTCTCCCCATATTGCATGAAGAACTGCACTGTAGGTCAATAATAAAGCTTCTCTTTTTTTAGTATTTGCTTTTTTTCAATAGAATCTAATCATTTGACACTCAATGTGAACTGAAGTGTAAAATCAGAATATCTTCTGTTTAGAAGAATAGCAAGCTAACTAGGCTTAGGACAAAACTGTGATAGCTCTTGAAACATCCTATTCTTTTCATTATTTTTTTATGATTTTTATATAAATAAGATTGTACTGACCTTTACATTACAAGACAGAAAATAACTTTAATAGTTTTTATAGATATCATCCAAGGAGCTAGAGACAAGTGTTGTTTAGAGCCAACAGGCAGAAGAGTGAGTATGTAGAAGATGACATGATGTTAGGCTGAAAGGATGCAACTTTAACCACCTTAGAAACAGGACATCTTGTTTACAATGGTGTGTATTCATCAGAGAGCTGTTAAATATGAATTATTAAACTTAGTGCACTTCAGAAAATGCAATTGAACATGGGAAGCTAAAGATATAAATTATACTCTGCAAGCAAATAAATTTAACTTTCTCCTAGTTCTAAAATAGATAGAAAGTATAATATTAGTGTACAATTTAAAGGTCAATTATTAGTGCTAGTCCATCAGTATTATTTAGCTTAGCCATTTTGGCAGCTTAAAAAAGAAATGACTAGTCACATGATTTTACAGACTTCTGTTACACCCATAACTCCATCACTTTTCTGTTATTTTTCCTCTCCTCATTCCCCCTCACTTCTTTCCTCCTTTAATAAATCTATTTTATTATAAGACCTCTCAGTCTCTAAAAGGTTAAGATGTACTAGGTACTCTCACTATTTGGGTTGCAAATTTAGATTGGAGCAATGGGTTTCATAATCAGTGCTTCTAGATCCACCTGGAACCAAATTCTCTACCAGTGTTTACGTGTGGTCAGGTTTTTGCCTATTTCTTGTAAAAGACAGTCAAAGATATAAACTCAATGCATTTCCTGATGTCTTTGCCTTCTTCCTGTTTATTCTATGAATTCTAAAAGAAAAACTTATCATGAAATTGTGATACTTTATCGAGGAAAGGACAGAGTAAGTAAAGGGACTTCACTTGTTAGGAAGTTAAAGAGCTAGGAAAACTCTCATGTAAACGGAGTTGTGAGTGAGAAGGAGATACTAGTCAATAACATTTGAAAGTCCGTACACTACTCTCAGCTGGCTATTAGGGTACCTATGTCAAATGAATTGCATTTTGCAACTAGGTCATAGAGAATAAGACTTCACATAACTGCTGACCATTAATTTAACATCTTTGTCAGCAGTCTCAAACATCCTCTGTCTTTCCATCTGATTTTAAAATGTTCCCTTGGGGTCATTTTTTTTTTTTAGTCACACTGATGAAGAAAACCTGTGCTAGCCATCATAGAACAAGATCAAGAAAGCTTCAGATGTTAATGGACTGTTAATTCAGCATTTTTCTAAGCACTAGAATAAGCATTTTATAGCACTAGAAACAAAAGGAAATAGTTGACTAAGGAAAGTTAAGGTCAGTTAAGGTCAGTCATAAAAGCTTTCTAATATTTAATCAGGTGCCATGCTCAGCTTTCAAAATTTCCAGCAGTTCTGTTCAAATCAGGTCAAAGGTAATCACTAAACCAGATATGTATTTAGATAGAATTTAAATTCAATTTTTGACAAAGTTCCAATGTCTTCCTTTTTTTTTTACATTTTTTTTTCCTTTAACCTGTATGAAATTACAGGTTTTCACAAGTAATAATCTCAGTAAAATTCTGGCAGTAACCAATAACATAATTTGGAAACACTGTGTGTATTGTGAAATAGATAGAATAACTGTAAGGAAAAGATATTCTTGTACATGGAGCTGGCAGATATCTCTACCAAATACTGAAATGAAACAATGAAATAAATTATTTTAGATCAGAAAGTATATTTATAACAGAATTAGCCATGGAAAATAATCAGTGACTGACATGTTGAAATGCAAGACAATAATAAGCCTCTGACTTTTTAGTTTCTTGCTTCTGATTGTTGATACTAATTTTGCTAATGATAACCTGCGACTCATCAAGCAAGGCATTCTCAGCACAGATAGGAAAACATTGCTCTCATTCTTTAACATGTTGTCAGGATCTTACTCAAAATATTCTATACAGTGCTGCTCCTGACAATTTCTCTATGCAATATTACACACGACAAGGAGCTGCTGAGGGAGCTGGCGTTTTTTAGCCCGGAGAAAAGGGGGCTCAGGGGGAGACCTTAAGCTCTCTACAACTACCTGAAAGGAGGCTGTGGGGTGGCATGGGTCGGTCTCTTCTCCCATGTTAGCAAGCAATAGAATAAGAGGAAACAAGCTCAAGTTGCACCAGGGAAGGTTTAGGTTGGATATTAGGAAAAAATTCTTCACAGAAAGGGTTGTCAAGCCCTGGAGCAGGCTACCCATGGAAGTGGCAGAGTCCTCATCTCTGAAAACATTTAAAAGATGTGTAGGTCTGGCACTGAGGGACATGGTTTAGTGGTGACCTGGCAATGCTGGGTTAACAGTTGGGCTTGATCTTGAAGGTCTGTTCCAACCAGAACGATTCTATGATTCTATGACACTCGTCTAATAATGATGAAATGAACATAAAGTAAGTGAAGAAAAAAAACTATAATGATGACTATGAGACTGCAAAAAAACCTATGAAATCATGTTAGAAAAGATAGTAGAACAAATGTTAGAAAATGACTTTCTTCGTAAGTGTACAAATATAAGGTGGCCAAAAATGATCTGCTTTAGGAGACAATGCTGTGCGTGGCCGTATGGATATAAAATGGTCGTGAATAATTCTGTCATCACAATTAGAAAGATGTTTCTAAGTTAGGTCCTGGGACAGCCTTTCTTAAGTTTTTGGCTTTTAAAAAAAACCTTGATTATAGAAGAAGGGATCACATACACCAAAACCACATCAAACCTAATTCTCATGATGAAGATTGTGTATTCAACTAGTTTAAATTTTCAAAAACTATTTAAGTAAACGTGCATGTTTCATTCATCAAAAACATGGACCTTTTTTATTTGGTACTACACAGAAGTTACATATTGCTGAGATTGCCTCCTAGATGAATACATTTCCTTTTTTTTTTTTTTGTGATCTGTTTTTCACTCTCCACCCCAAAAAGCACCTGGAGACTGATCACAGGCTCCTGTACAGGTTCACAAGCAGCTCTAGCAATACTGAAAAATTTTCAAGTGTTGACGTGGTATTTCTTGCTTAGGCACTCAAGTAATCACATATCATTAAATTAGTAGCCAGGAAGTCATCCTAGACTGACTGGCAGAAAACATCAGAAAATTGTTTCAATTTTCTATGCGCCATCCTTACCTAGATGGTTTCATCTAAAATTGCTCGCATTATTCCAGGAATCTAGGACAGCATCAATGCCCTTGATATTCTCAAATATATTTCTGTACATTTTTGTAGCTTTTAATCTGATGTTGAAAAACTGAAGGCTTTGGTTTGTTGAAAGAATATCATGTTGTGACTTATGAGATATTTAGTTAAAGTGTTTTGATGCCTATCCAAGTAGGTGTCTAATCTATAACTGGTGAGCCCTGGCTCTATTGCTATAGCTTTTCTTTTTCGCCTTTTTTTCCTCCTAAAAGCTCTATTTCTTTCTTTATTTGTATTTATTTATGAGTTTAAACTGTATAATTGACTGCCTTTTCCAACCTGATAACAGGAGCAATATGACATTTTAGGTAATTCTTGTTCTTTGGGGCCTTATAGCAGCATTCTGTGTCCGTGTTAGTGAATGGGTATAAATCTGATTTGAGATCTGACTAAAGCCATGCAATATTTTAAATTTTATGATCAATATTGTAAAGAACAAAATTCTATCTGTTAAAGTGTCTTAAACTCTGCATATGTGCATACCTATAAAACCACTTGTTTTAGTTAAGCGACTTTGACTTATCCTTTTTTGCTCTTTACTGATACTTATCTCACCTTTCCCAATTTCTGTCATTTCTGGCTGAATATCTGAAACGACCTGTTATCATTCTCCTACTGTATGTCACTCAAGACCACTTTCCCAGCAGTTAATTGGGAAAAGAAAGTTCACTCTGTCAGACTCTAGCTTCATGATATTTGCACACAGGAGTCTTTATCACTCAGTTATCATGACTGCTGCTGCTTTATATATCATTATATAGAAAAGTGCAAGAAATTCAGATGGCATCTCCAGTATTTTTCTCTACAATGCTCCAGATGAGAAATGAGGGGAAAAAATAAAGAGGTTTTCTTAGAGAGAAGAACAAATTATAAATTGAGATTAAGCAGAGGAAAATTTATATTTTTAATACTGAGAAAGAAACATAAATTTTTCATAATTTCAATAGGCATTTCTATTGTCTTTATATGCAAAAATAAACAAATGTAGACCAGGATGAAAACAGGCTTATATGACAGTATTTTTTTGATTTCTTAATCGCTTTCTTCTCCACCACCACAAGAAAATAGCACAAAATTGTAGGTTCTATTTTCTCAGTTCTTTGGTTGTCTGTTTTCAAGCAGTGTTTAGTAATTTATGCATAATAGCTTTACAAAGTACATATTTTTGAAATAAATATCCTTCATCTAAAGAAGGCAGAATGCATTATAATGTTAGATTCACTGACAGCTGAATCGTGCTACCTTTAAATCACTAATGCAATTGTTTCCCCTAATTAGGGAAAGGTCAATGTAGAAGGAGAATAATAATTATAACGATGAAAGTTTACATTTATATTATGTGTTGTGTGTGAAGAATTCAAAATATTTTTCAAGCTTAAAAGCATTTAGCCAGGTATTAGAGGTCTATTTATATAGAATCAGGGCACAGACAATTTAAGTGACTTACCCAAGGCCACACAACAATTCAATTCCTTTGAAAAAAACCAAGATTCCATAATTTAAGTCTCCTTTTTTTCCTAGCTAGACCTAATTCCTGCCAAGCACCTGTCTGATAGACAAATACCCTTGTTCTCAGTGGTGAAGTGAAATGAAAGGAAATGAAGTCACCTTGTGTGATTTTATTAGCTGACCTGTCTTGATGAAATATAGAATCCTCCAAAGATGGTGAGTAGTATTTATCTTTCTGATCCTAAATATGCTAATAATATTCTTTTTCTCTTACTCCTGTAGAAATTTTGGATATAACAGGAGCGTGGCAGTGTCATCAGAGGTGCCTCCTTACAGCACTGTCTCTTGCAGCTGGGTAGACTTAAAAGACAGGAGAAGTGCTAGCAAAGAACTGACTGCATTAGCAGCTTAAATAAAAAGTAAATGACATATCACGCAGAAATGTGAAGGAAGTGAAATACTTTCCATCTAAATACACACATGCAGGCGCAGCTGTTTCCGAGGTAACACAATGTGCCTTTTTGAACAGTAATTCCCCAAAGCAGGTGTAACTTTCAAGGGATGAGTCAGTGCAAAGACGTTCAGACCCATAACATTTCTAACACCAGCAGTTAGTTATTTTAGGTGAATTTTTCCTTGTCACAGACTTTTCTATAATCACTAGCAAAAGTTTGCCAGGAAAGGAAGCACAGTCTTCTGGAAATCTTTCTCTCTGCTTCCTGTAGAGTGATCTATGCTTCTGTACGTCAGTAAAAACAAGAACAAAAATAAGTTGCTCAGAAAGTCAGGATGAGCAAGGAAAAGTATTTGATTAAGGCTTCGCTGCCTGACAGAACAGCTGTCTATAAATCTTCTGTGCACCTTTTAGCTTTGCAAAGCTGAGCACTAGCCAGTAGTGCGCGATACTTCGTGGGGAGGGAATCCAATTCTCTACTGCCCGAAGCCCCTGTAGTTTCTTACAGCTTTTCAGAGTGCATGTAAAATACCACCATTCTGATCATACTCACAATTCTTTGCACACAAGATAGCGATTACCTAAGGCAGTGTGGAATCAGACCAAGAAAGACAGGGAAGAGGACTCTTTCCTTATGATCGATATTGAAGTGAGAAAACACAGAATATTAACAAACACATGCATTTTCATGAGCCCTCACCTTTTTTTCCAGTGTTTGCAATAGCATTAATCAATTTTTAATTATGAATTCAGGCAGTTGTTAAAATATTTAAACTGTATAAAATTTTCCAATGGATTACCAATGTATTCAAACCCACTTGAAATTACATTTTTTTTGTAGCATACCTGTAAAAACTGTTACTTAATCATCTCTGCAGAAGATCTATTTAAAACATATGCACAGCTTTAGAAAACTAGATTCCTGCTGTACTACTTTTGGGTGCTATAGTGTACCTGTTAGTACTTTGCTCAGATTGCAAGGGGACTAAAATATCTAAAAATGCACAGATTGAGTATGAAACATCTATTTGTTAATCTTTTATAGCTGCTAAGTATTTCTTGCTGCATCTTAGTCAACTTGTCACATACTCTAAGGGTGGTTTGCAGTGAAGGACTGCAATTTGAACAGTTTTTGTGGGCTTGCCATTGCATGAGATCCAACAAAAGCTTTTACAAGATGTGATTAACTGTTTGTTTCTCATTCATACTTATATTTTTCATTCACAGATTGAAAGTAAAGGCCTATAGCCAAGGGAGATGTGAATGGCTTCCTTCAAGCATTATAATGAAGAGTATTTATCCATCATTATATTCTTCTCCCTTCTCACACATTCTTGTTATTATATGGCAATAATTGTAGTCTAGGTGAAAAGGCAGAGAATATAAAATAACCACGGTCTGCTGTGTTTTTGAGAAATGACAATAGATTTATGTGAATAATTTTTAATATTACACCAGCATTTTAGTTAAGAAGATGATGATGTCATTCAAAGAAGCCTTGAAAATTTGGAGAGCTCTGTCAGGACACAGATGAGATTAAGTTAGTATTCACAAGAACATAAGAATAGCCATAGTTCAGATGAAAGGCCCTGTATTCAAAAGTGAAAAATGAATATAGAAGAAACCTGGAATGGAGAGAGTGTGCTGAAATGTTCTCAAAAGACTTTCCCAGCCTTGAGAGGGGAATTGCAGTTCCAGGACTCAAACCAGCCAATATCTCCTTGTTTTTTTACCACCCAGATGAAAGTTGGGAATGGAAAATGTTTTCACATCTTTCGGCAAATATGCTCTTCTTGCCTCTTGTCTCGGTCAGACTTTGTTTTCCTCAAAAGCATCAACTGTCATTGCATAAACATACTGCACTTCAGAGACTTCATATTCTTTGGTAACAAACAGTTTACCAGTCAGAGAACCGTGGACCATTACAAGTTCACTCATATTGCTCAGCTGTCACGTCTGAGCAGACAGTAACGCTTTCTGATTTGCACGGTTTATTTCCAAACCATGTTAAAAAACATACTATCATCACATTTTGAGAAATGGCTTTAATCTGTTAACTGACGCAAAAGAAACAAACAGAAAAAAAAGGAAATTGGTTTTGCAACTTTCATTTGTAGGCAACCACCGTAAAATCGTGAAGATTGGTGTGAACAGAGAATGAACAGGATTTTTTTGGCTATAGAAGTAACGAAACGAAAAGCAGAAGAAAGGAAGGAGGAGAGGAAAGAAGGAAGGAGACAGAAAGATAGGAAGCAAGGAAGCATGCAACACTTAAAATCTATGAGGTAATTCCAGACTTTTATTATAGCAGCTAGGAAACTTCCATACTGTGAGGGGGATAGGGGATAGGAAGCTGTGTTGCAGAAGCAGCTCTGTTGTGTTCAGATTCAGCTTTTTCTTAGACATTTTGATGATTCAGTTTTGAATAATGTCCGTGGTTTGAACCGAAGGCACAGAAGCAGTCACACTGACTCCACTTGCCTTGGAACATGCCATTGACAACCAGATGTACGGACCAGGCACAGATTTAACTTTGATGTCCTGAACTTGTTTTCTTTCCAGACAGAATAAAAAAAAGCAGATGAGTGCAAGAAAGAACCTGCAAGTCTGAAATTTAGCTTTGTAGCCAATGGAACAACAGCAGCAGCTTACCCCAGCTGTGCTTATTACCACTGCACAACAGTGATAATTACCAAATTTCTATATTTATAGAAAACTGGTGCCTCATAAATATCCATCTGTGCTTTTATCTAAGTACAATATGCGACCATTTTCTATAAATATGGATGCTTAGTAGAAGCATTTTGTAACTGTTAACATGCAGGATTAAGTTATAGGAATGTTGAGTTACTTGCTTATTTGTAATATAGGGAAAAAAGGTGCCTTTTGGGAAAATCATTATGGCCCATTGTCTCTTTCCGTGAACCCATCACTGATCACTTAATGATTTTAGACCATGAGAGCTATACAGGGATTTTTTTTATTTTTTATTTGTAACAATATCTCTTGGCAGGAAACAAGCAGATTTACAAAGTTTTTGATCGTGATAGCAAACCGGACGGTCAACGCTTATGCTGACTGTAATGCTGGAAACACTGACACCAAGAAATCTCAGCAGGATGGAGCTGCATAGGTAGAATAAAAGAGAGACATCAATTCAGATGAGATAGGTGGAACATTTCAATTATTTATCTGCAAACAACCACAGCGGCAGCAAAGCCCTGACATAACATAAGATGGTTAACTTTGAAGGTGGAATAGATCTTATAGTCACCGAGGTACCTCAGAGGCAGAAGGCAAGTTGTCAGTAATTAATGGCTTGTGGATTTAAGGAAAAAGCAGGGTGTCAGCATTTGTGCAGTGAAGGGTAGGAGAGTACGTGGGACCAATCTAGCTGACAACTGCAGGGAGTTTTGCAAATGTTTGCAAGTGGCTTCTTAAGAAATATCATCTGAAAATGACTATACCTATAAATGGATTACGGTATCTAAAACTCCACATGCTTTTTATTGTCAGTTCTGGCTGCTGGTCTTCTCCCATCTTGTCTAATAAGATTTACCTTCAAATGTTTGTCCTATTTTAACAACAGCGGCAGCAGCCAAAGAGAAGAAAAACAACCAACCTTCTTTTTATGTCAGACAGACCTCTTTCATTTTATTAGACCAAATGGTTTCAAAACCTTTTTTTTTTGTGTTGCACATGATGTGTGTGTGGCCGCAGTGGCTATATATATATCATATGCATGCAAAACTGGCAAGGTGGATTTCAGTCTGCTGCTGATGAGCTGGCTCTTTTATCCCTCTTCCCTCCCTGAAATAAACTGGTAAGCTTTCAAATGCTCTTCTGCCTCCATGTAGTCACTTGACTAAAATGGATTTTAAACTTTTCACCTGTAAAAGCTCTTCTTTTTCAAACAGCACTCAGGGAATCCAAAGCAATAAAAAAACCTGGCAAAAGTCCCAGTGTCATCCAAAGAAAGGGAAGGGGAGAGCTCAGGAAACTAAATCGCTGCTCAAAATGTCAGCAATTAAAATTAATTAAAAATAATTAAGTAACTCTCATCTTCTTGTTCCTCTTCAGTGTTTATTTAATTTTGATATTACTGCTGTAGTAAATGCGTGCATAGGCTGAATGCAAGTTGTAAGTGACCTGCATTTTCATTCCTGATTCTTTGCAGGTGGACACTGGGGGTGCTCCCCAGGGGCTATGTCACAGCAAGACCTGGCAGCTGGGATCTGTCCCAACCCCAGCCAGGAGCAGGGCAGCCGGGGGACACCGGGGCAGCCTCAAACCTGGGCACTGGGGACAGGTACAGACCAAGACTGGGCTGGGACGTGGGTGCACAGATGGGTCTGGCTTGGTGGAGCCAAAGTGCTCCCATAGGACAAGGGTCAAGAGCACCCTTGAGCTGAGCTCTGAGCTGGCCTCAGTCATCAGTGGAGTCCTGCGCTCTGGGCCCTGCTGTGACCATTTCAAGGAGAGATACATCTGTATGAAGATCTTTTACAGGTAGGCTGATATCCATCCGTCTTCAGGCAGGTGTGATGTGGGGTTAGCTTTTCCCCTTTCCTCCATATATGGAGGATCTGAAGGCAAGGTAGCTGGTCCACGTGAAGGTTTCCTGTGCCCAAGGGGATGAGCAGGACAAGGACAGTGCAATTTTTGATTGTCTCAGCCCAGAGATGCCCACCTTTGTAAAAATCTACAAATGGAAAAATGAAAACTTTCTAGGAAACTGCACTTCAGGAAGTATTGATGGTAAGCATATTTTTATCTTATTCATGATGAAAATCCAAGCACAATACAGACATAGTCATAACCGTAAGAGAAATTTGTCCACCTTGCTTTTAACAACTGAACACTTTTCAATTCTTCTGTTTCCAGGTAGGATTTTAGAAACTGAAAATCAAAATATTTATTCTGAAATTAAAATGCAGGAGGAGAAGGCAGCACTTTCCAAACAAAAACACTTATNGAAAATCCAAGCACAATACAGACATAGTCACAACCGTAAGAGAAATTTCCAAACAAAAACACTTAGTGGAAGATGATAGTGAGACAAGGCCATAATGACAACTAACAGTCTTAGCTGGAAAAAATAATGTAGATGTGAAAATAAACTTTTGAAACCATCACTTCTTCTTTGTATCGAAAAGAGAAGGAGCAAACCTCAGACTAAGGCCAGGTGCTGATTGTGACTGTTAAGATTCATACGATTTCACCTGGCTTTTTCTTTCTGGGGTCCCTCATAAAACTTGTGGGTGCGTCAGGTGTTATGGTAAATGCTTGTAGGTCACTGGTATAACCCAGACAAGTCAAATGATTCAGAATAACTACAAGCCTTAGGAACTAACTAACGTAGAAAGAACCACAGCAGATCCCACCCTGAGTTTAACCCACTTATGTTCACTTTTTTATATACTTTCAGACTTGATTTGTATTGAGCAGAAAAAAAGTTAGGCATGGGAGAAGGAAGAAAGGTGTTTTAGTCTGTAGAACAGGAAGGACTAGTTGTCACTTGAGAAACATTAACAACGGTGCTGAAGGAAGGATGGGGGAAAATGCATACAACGTAAAAAGAACTGTCCTGTTGAGCCTTTGATTTTTAATATTAATTTTCAGGGGTGGGGGGGAGAAAAAAAAAAGAAAGAGGTTTTATTTAAGGGAACAAAGTTTCCCTGAAAGTGAAAAACAAATGTGAAAAAAAGTTTATCAAACCTGCCTCTTGATTAGCACTTCACAAAGTATTATTTTATTTTTTTTAGATTACTCGGTTTTCTTTTATAGCCAATATCTTTCCCCAGCTGCTATTGTTACTGTTATGCCTGTGCTGGTTACGGAACGTGGAGCATTCCTTAACGAGCGCTTATCCTTTGCGTCTTGCATTTTGAGATGTCTGAGCAATGAATTTTCTCTGCTGGATACTTGCTGTCTCATCAGGTCTTCCTCACTTTTAAAATGTAAACTACTTTCTCCTGTCCTTTGATTCCTTTAATTTATTTTCTAAATTTCATTCTGAACCAGAGCTGTTCCTCCAATCAGCTGAAGTGCTGCTGGGCTTCTATTTCTTTTGTGTGTAGTGTCAGGTACAGACAAATTTAAAATTGCGCTCGTCAGCATAACTCTCAGCATTACAAGACCTAGTAGTACGACACAAGGCTTTTTATTACACAGCACAGGCTGGAGCTAATCTAATCCCTGTTAAAGATGAATTTCAAGTATAGCAGACTGGTGAATGTGGGCTAAGCACCCAACCTTCCTCAATTCACAGAAAAAGAAAAAAAAAAAAAGGAATATATGTAGGTACATAAGACTTGTTAGGAGACTGGTTTTTTAGATCAAGTTGTCAAAATTCACGTTAGAAGTTTGGGAATTTCCCAGTCTGTCTGCAATCATCACAGTCATTACTGACAATTTTTTAGAACTCGTCTGGACAAGAGTCTGAGCAACTTGATCTCAGTTTGAATTTAACCCTTCTTTCAGCCGGAAATGTGCCTTTGTAGCCAAGAAGACCAATGGTCTCCTGGGGTCCATTAAAAAGAGTGCAGTGAGTAGATTGAGGGAGGTTCTCCTCCCCTTCTGCTCTTAGTGAGGCCACCTCTGGTGTATTGTATCCAGTTCTGGGCTCCCCAGTTCAAGAGACATAGGGAACTATTGGAGAGAGTCCAGCGGAGGCTACAAAGATGCTGAGGGGACTGGAGCATCTCTCTTAGGAGGAAAGGCTGAGAGCCCTGGGTCTGCGTAGCTTGGAGAAGAGTGAGAGGGAATCTGATCAATGCTAAAGGGCAGGGGTCAAGAGGATGGGGTCAGACTCTTCTCAGTGGTGCCCAGGACAAGGAACAATGGTCATAAATTGGAACACAGGAAGTTCCACCTAAACATGAGGAAAAACCTCTTTGCCGTGAGGGTGACAGAGCCCTGGACCAGGCTACCCAGAGAAGTTGTGGAGTTTCCTTCTCTGAAGACTTTCAAAACCCACCCGGACATGATCCTACGCAAGCTGCTCTGGGTGAACCTGCATTATCAGGGGCATTGGACTAGAAGATCTCCAGAGGTCCCTCCCAACCACTACCATTCTGATTCCGTGATTCAGTAGAAGGCTGGGCTAGGTGAGCTTCATAGTTTCCTTTGAACCTATACTTGTCTATACTTCTGTGAATTATAAGGAGCTCGATGGATACAGACCTCTGTTCACTAGTGAATGTAATGCTCATTCTCAAAACTCAGGGACCTTTGTTGATTTAATTTATTTTTACCTCAAGTTTTAAATGAGTAACTAATATTCTGCTTCATTTTACATCTTACATTTCATCTGATAGTTTGTTTTCTTTCACTTAAGTAACTGAAGAATAGAAATAGTTAAGACAATAATAATTAGCATATTTATCCTTTTTTTCCCCTTCTGATTTCCCATAATTATATTACTTATACACTTTGCCATGTTTCTGCCTTTGACCCTAACTGCTGTTAATGTTCTGTGAACAGTCACCTCCATTTCCTCAGTTACTGGTGGCAGGAACAGCTGTCATTCACAAATTTTTTCTGTAAAGAATTATCCTTTGGGAAACTAAGTGACATCTGAACAATTTTCTTAAAAAGCTCTTGATTTCCTTGTGCTTTTCTCTCCAGACACAGAAGCTTCATATTTTTGAAGATACTGTATATAGGAAAGCAAAGAAGCAAGTATTTTTTTGCACCAGATTTCCCCTTTCATAGCTTCACTTTTATGTTGCTGTGAGTTTTCCAGCTCCTTTTTAACACTGTCTGGGACAAGCAATCAAGTCTCCCTTGAATGCATAAGCCTTTGAAAGCCCTAGAGATACTGAAAGAACATTACTGACTCCGTTTGGGACACACCTATAAATCATGATTTACTGTTACTATCTGAACCTTTCTAAACTTGGAGCAAATTTGCTGCAGAATTAGGTAGGAGAAAATAAAGTCATAAACAGCTCATTAAGTTATTTCCCAAAACAAGAATATTAAGTAATTTTATTCTATATCTTTTCATATGCTATCACATAAAGCAGATAACTATTGAATGTTTCATTGCACTCAAAGATATGTAAGATTAAAAGACATTTCCTTTGTTAGACATAAATATTGCAGAGGTTCTTACAAATGAAGAAACCCTCATTGAATAGAGAAATAGTGGAAATTAGTGTTATGTTTGGTTTTCAGTAAAAGATATAAGGTGAATGTTAATCTTCGGCAAATATCAAGATAATCAGGTTCTTGTACTTCCCAGTAATATCATGGGGTTCCAAATATTTTGGAAGGCAAGCTACTTGCTTGGGACAGCACATACAGGCAGGAGCCCAAGGCTATTTCTTGCTCTAGGTGCAAGCAATAAAAAGATGATGAGGTGAGAAAGTTGCATGTAAGTATAACTAGTCATGGTTTTAAATAATTTTTGCTTTCCAGTTGCAAGATGCAGTATGTACATGTGGGGAACAGAGTGGGTGCCACCTCTTGGGCTTTTTGACAAGGATAATCCCACATTATTAAATTGTACTCCTGACCTCCAGTTAGCAGCATTAGAAAATCACTATTCATCTGATACATCTACAAGGTATTAAACGCATTAAATATGTTTTTATAAAATTAAAGTGCTTCTTCTTGACTATAGGCATGTTTCAGAGAAGGTCTTGTTATGTTTGCTTAGATTTCTGATCTTACAAACCAGTTCCCTTCCAAATGTGTAGGAGCTGTGAATGGTACATATTTTTTCACCAGTATTTTGCAGTTCTCGTTCTCTTAGACACTGAACTAGAACTCAAGGGTTTCTGGATGAGATCCATACGACTATGCAATAAAAACAAAACTATGCAAATAGTTAAATATTGATGCCCTGTAAAAGTGATGTGAGCTAGATAAATGTTCTTATTGAGCAGAGTCAGCTTTTAATACAGTAATAAAGTTTCCTGTGCGTAGTAAATTCCGGCAAGGGATATTTATATAAGTGTCTATTGATTAAAAACAGCTACAGAAAGTATTAATAGTGGTAGGTTTGGAACAGAGATTTTTTTAGAGATTTCCTATCAGATTTCCCCTACTTAGCAAGTGTTCGGATTAATTTCTCAAAATCATTTTCAAGAGATATTTTGAACAGAGTGGACAATAATTATAAGCCAGGAGAAATCCATATTTGTGACTGAACCACTCCTCTATTCGACCTCCAGACTCATAACCTCTCGTCATTTAGCTTATTCCCCTCCTGTATCACTTACACTGGCTTCTGGTCAGAAATTGTTAATACTCTGATTCAGTGTTCCTAGACAGATAGAAAAACTTTTAAAATCCTTTCATTGTTAAATATTTAATTGACTTTATATGGACATCTTCAATTAGTCCATACATGCACTAATATGAAATAGGCAACTTGTCATGTCCAGGTTCAAAGTGGGATCTCTAACTGTTAGAAAAGGAATCATAGAGGAGATCTTAGGAAATAGACAATCTGATCACTTTGTTCTCTTTCTAAATGCATCTGATAGTCATTTGTCTTTCAATCACCACGTACAGCTCCAGCAGAGACACTGTTCCTAGTTATGACTATTTCTGCTCATTCGTATTGAGTAAGAAATTATATCCATGTGAAAACAGATTGTTCTTAATCACATCTGCTGTAGAAAATTTAATTTTAGTTGTCCCTTTTGAGTAACTAGCTTTTTTTTCAAATCCATCAGCAGGACTTTGATGTGTATAAACAGTATAGGTCAAAAGTTTATGATTCTCCAAAGGCAGAAAAGCTGGAATTATTGAATGAAATAGAGAAGATAAAAATTGAACATAAATCCTTAGCAGTTTATTGAGAGATTTTCCAATATAATTTACTTCTATATCATTGAAGTATTTGGTAAAAAAAAGGAACAAAAGGGAAAAAAGGAATATAGACAAAAAAAACGAGATGAAAAATGGAGTTTTCCCCAAAGAATCCAGATAAAAAGGTTTGGGAGCTAGTGACCCAAATATAAAATGAATGAATAGAAAATGTTCATTTGTGAAGGACTGGAGATAACCCAACATGATAGTTTTTGAAGCCAGTGATTAAGAAGTGAAAATAAGCTGCCTCTGGGGTTGCTGATTGCAGCTATGGATATATGCCTACATTATGAAGGAACAGCAGCAAATATCCTATAATGGGTACATTTTTGAAGGATAGAAGTTAGACTCTGGTAAGACTTTTCTTACTAGTCTGTCTTCAATGTTTTATAAATCAATTTTTCCCATAAAGAAAAGCATCATCCCCAAAAGTTCCCCAAATCACAGGCTCAGCAAACTTCCCAGTAGAATTCAGAGGGCTATGAAAAGGCTTTCTGGGAGCACTTGAAACATTAAGCATTTTTTTGCTCAGAAAAAAATTTTAGGCAGTGAGGGCTCTTCATCTTTATGCCAGTTGTTGATATATCCTTTGTAATTTCACTTCTAATTTTTCATTAAAATCCCTACAGTTTTCTTTAAAAGCCTAACAAGCCGGACTCATCCAATAGGAGATCATTCCACCAATTTTATAACCACTTTGGGTTTTTTTTTCCCTATTTAAAAAATTTAACTCTTAACTGTATTGCTTACTAGGTGTATGGCTCTCTAAACACACAAGCACTTCTTATTGATTGCTTTAAGATATACAGAAAGGTAAAGATTTGAATTCAGATCCCAGATCCTGAGACACAGCATGAAATTTGTGCCCACTCTTAAGCTTTCAAGTGACATCAGAGAGTGTTGTCTCTCCCTCATCAGGCCAGGTGTATTTGTGCATGAAGAGCTTTAAGGACTCAGCCTCCTCAGTACCACTTCAGAGAAGACATTTAGACCCTTTTATTATCTTTCAAATGCAATGGAACCTGATGTTACATTTGTTCTGTTTCAGAGTGATTTTTTAAAAATTTTTTTTGTTTTTCAGGAGACCCAGTGTTATCTGTTTCTGCACAACTCTTCCTTCCCCTCTCTGTCTTTAGTGATATCTTATAAACCTGCTTTATCCCTTCATATTTAGCCCTGGCTGATTTTAACTCCCTTGCCATGTTTCTGTTAAGTATGTTCACCTAAATGGAACAGTCACCTGTCCTTGTCATTAAGAGGCACTCTGTATGAAAGAAATTAAATTCCAAAGAGCAGCATATCAAAAAGGTTAACGGCAAATGAAATGATGCATTTCAGTGTTACTTCGGAACTTCATTAAAATTTAGTACCTATTATTGATCTTTTTAAGATCCCAGCTTCCATTGAATCATCTGATTTTTGTCCTTGTAGTTTCATTAATAATTCAAAAACTTTTGTTTCAAACACCTCATGTCAGCATCTCTGTCAGCATCATGCTAATAATTTTAACTTCACCTGAATATGAAAGGAGGGAGACCAGCATAGGCAGGAAGAATGAAACCTGAATTCCAGCCTTGCAGCAGCGATCAATCAAAGCAAATGTATTTTCCACCAAGGGGTACCAGCAGGCTAAAGAGAACTTAAGAAAAATAAATAAATAAATAATTGCATGCTAAATAGATTAATATGTTTGCACTGCAGGGAACGTTTGTATGCTTAGCTATAAAGTGTGATCAACAGATCATATCATGGAGGCATCCCATAGTGGCTTCTTGCCTACTAGTTAGCCTTGTATTGCCAAATACTGTCATTCAAATGATGAGAAGCAGAGTGGGGAGGGAGAGAGAGAGAAAGAGGCTGTATGTGAATCTTCATGTTCTGATTCTGCATTAGTTCGGCTCAAGTTAGGAAAAGGACAGTCTTGTAGAAAAGAGGAGTATTAGAATATAATATATTATTAGAACAAATAGTATATATTAGAATAAATAATATATAATTAGAATAAAATAAATAATTTACTTTATAGTAAATTCCTATTGATCCCTTTACATTTATAAAATGAATCATGACTGCAGAGATACAACCCATGACTCTCACATTCTGTGTGGAAAGTGTTTTCCGAAAGATAAAACCATTTTAATAAACAGACTAATTGGTTGCCATGGAATTAGCAGACTCCAGCAACCTTTTCTCTTCCTTTATGCATTCATAATGGAAACCACTTCATACTTAAGCAATATCTAAAACACTCTTATGAATGCATAAGCCACATCTTCTAAGAGTAAAAAAGGATTAATTTCACTTGATACTGTAAGTTGCTTTTATTTGACAAACATGAATCTTGCTCATTGGAGGCTGATTCCATTGTTCCTCAAAAATATCATTTTAATGGTTGTTGGTTTTACATTGATTTGTCAATTACAGATAAACAATATTCATTTATATATATTTATCACTCAGCATTCTAAGAACTTTCTTCAATATTGGCCCTTTTACATTCAGCAAAAGTTATGCAAATTTTACCTTATGTAAGAAATTCCACCAAAACACTAACAGGCAGAGAAAGGCTTACCTTCTGAGAAATGCCCTTAATTATGCAGAGCATATGATATCACATAGGGTGGATCCACAGCAAGGGTTGAGTAGGCCAAGTCCTTCAAATAAGGAACCGCAGAGATGTAGTTTTTTAAAGATTATTGCATCTTTCTTCAGTGTACAGGAAATGCATTATATTCATTGTGTATAAATAGATATTTGTGAAATTTCCAGGGAGCAAACTGTTCCGTTCAGTGTGGTATTAACTATAACTGTACTAGGACTTATAATGAAGAGATGACATGTTTTCTATTTGTGAGTGTTGGCCTGAGTCTTCTAAAGAGCAAATGGGAAGTATCCCATCGCTAGTTTCTTGAAGTTTTATACAAGACCTGCATGGACAGTTTGTGCTTCCTAATGATTCTCTGCATCAAACTCTTTAGGCGTTATTTTCTAGCATTTTGTTTGTTTTCCCCAAATACTTTCTACTGTATGATAGAACGTGAAAGGAAAACAGAAATACTTACACAAAGGTAGAAATAGATTAGCTGTCACTCAGATGATTACAGCACAAAGGAAATGTTTGGAACTTGCAATTTTTGCACGTTTTTCCTCCTTTTATAGTACCTCAAGGAGAGAATGACATAAGGTTTTTCTGCAGAGGGAGTTTTGGGAAGTTTTTTTCAGGGACTAGGAAGATAGCGTTCTATCATTAACAAACCTCCACCTGACTGCCAGTCATCCTTAGATGGATGGTTGTTATGGTTTCTCTGGAAAGGGTTTTTGAAAGACAGACACTGGAAAAATAAGAACTGAGAAAATTATTCATGGAACTGCATGAATAAGAAAAAAATAACCTATCCATGAGAAAGATGAGGGTCTCTGTGCTGCAGTGGGGCAGTGATCTGGGACAAGGCTGCAGTGAGGAAAGTCTGATATCAGCCTCTGTAGGATCTGTTTTCATCCAGTGAGGGCTGCTCTGAAGCTCAGACCCTCAGCCCTGGCCCTCATCCAGGCTGCACTGCAGGGATTCCTCTGCTGATCCAGAGGATCCCCCCCAGCAGGGAATCACCCACTGCCATGGTCCCCACAGGCCTACCCACCCATCCTGGGGCTGTATCTGCCCCTGGTTTCTAGCACCAGTCCTGCTCTGTCACCCTTTCTGGCGTGTTGTGGGATGGTGTCTCACCTCTGTGAGGTCCTGACCTGCTAGCCATACTGGCACCCATGGCTGTTGACTTGTCTTCCTCGTGGAGTCACCGGCCCTCACCCTGTGTAAGATAATGAGTGGGTTGCTTCATTTTACCTACATACTGGAAGTAGCCAAACTAACTACCATGAAAACCTTCAGGAAGCAGAAAGAAGATGAAGTAGGCCACCAGCCAGAAATAATGTAAAGAGGCCATTATGTGGACAGCAGCTTTTTTATTCAGAAATTTCACAGGTGGGGATCATCCGGACAAAAGAAGCCAAATCATGGATGGAGTCTGTGTAAGCTGTGAAAAATGAGCAGACCCATCTCCTTTCATCTAATCTTGAAACCTTTATCACTAAAAAAACTATTGCTTTTTAGCTAAAGAGAGAAACCAGACACATTTTTGATGGACATCACATTATGGGGAAATTAGATACTAGCGTTTAGAAATGAGCTCATAAAGTGATTGATTGGAAATTTTTAACTGAAATATTCCTGACAGTAAATGAATTGTCAAAAATGAAATTATTTCCGAAAAACTATTCTCTTGATTAAAACTCAGTAAAAAAACTGAAACCAAATTTAAAATTGTCAAAGCATTCTACTTCTATATACTTTAAGCAGGAAATTTACATTTTAATATGTAAAATACCATTTCTCTATAAAGATGGTTTCAAATTCTCCCTATATTTTAAGTTTTAAATTATTCTCAGTGCTGGTAGTCTGGTGTCTCTGCTAATTCTTATTCCTTTTGGTTTTCTCAGTCATATTTGAAGGAAGGAGAAAATATTTACTGTGGGAAGAAAGAGTCATGAATATTATAGTTTCTTCGCATTGTTGTAGTGCTATACTGCTGGTAAACTATTTTAAATTTTACTAAACAGGAAAAAAAGGTAAAATGGCAGAGACCTTTAGAAGAAACTACTGTTTCTTCTAAAAACCAGGATTTGGATGATTTCAGAAAATCAGCATTATGAATTCATTGATCATACACTGCAAAGGTAATTCATGTTCTTAAATATTCACCAGTCAGCTCTCTACCCCATGGCCAGACAGAGACAATTTTTCCTTCAGGCTTTACTTCTTTATTCTAATTTGATATCGATTTCCTTTACAGAAAACTTGAATATGGTCAAAATTACACGCTTCCAAAAAAAAAATAAAAAATAAAAAATTGTGTCCAGCATTCAGACAGAGAATGTTTAATTTTGATAGGAAAGCACACTTCATCCTTTGGAAAAGAAGGAATTAATTCAATAATAAAAATATTCTGGAAACATTAATTTAAAACATTTTTGGTTAGGGTCCAGGATTTATTTTATTTTCCTTGTCAGTCTTACAAATTTTCTTTATATTTAGTTTTGGTGCTACACTGAAAGGATGCAATTTGAGAGCTATAACAACAGCTGGACAGTTTTTTCATGTTAGAGCTTCGTTCTATATTTTCTATAAATACTCAGACTTGGCAAACTCAGAAATAAATAAATGAAGAAACATGACAAATTATACAAGAAAGAGGAAAGGTAAGTACCAGGATAAAATATATCATTATCACTAACAGGCAATATTCACTTGAGAAAATACAGAAAATTACTTTTACGTGTATGTTACTAAATGCGTACAAAACACTGATAGTTTGATGGCACCATTAGCTATATAATTATGGTATTAAAAATTCTTAGCTTCAATTTTCATATCTTGTATTATTAAATAATGGATGTTTCTTACCCATAATACTGAGTACCCTATGTAATACTCAATACTTATGGGAGAAAATAGCAGATTTGTGTCCAATGTAAGTTAAGACTTTTTTGTTATCTGCTGCAAAATCTAAACGCTACTGAAAAAGTTCTTTGACACAAATTTTGGTTAGCTGAAATTTCTACATATTGCTTTCCTAAATGAGATAGAAATGTTCCAAATTTAAAGTTTTAAGAAGTTTGGAGGAATATTTATGATTTATTTAAGCTAGGTTTTACTGCTAAAGAGGTATGATGTTACCAGTATGGTCTGTTGGGAATTATTCCAAAATATTTAGAATTCAAAGGTGTATAATATTCAAAGATTTTTTTTTTCAAGTAAAAAATCAAGATAAAATAAAAATGGGAAAATTCTATTGCGTTCAACCTGTTATCACAATTTTATACTTAACAGAGTGCTGACAAGCATCATAGATATCTTTTGCTGTTAATTACAGTGTTTTCTCCTATTCCATCTCAATTGAAAAAAAAAAAAAAAGTCTGGGGTGGAGGCATGATCATTTATCACAACATTTCTTATGGCAATACTTATATCCTGGATATAATATTAAGACCACAATAATAAATTTGATCTTGTGATTATTACTTCTGGGCAAAGTTAAGTATGTAAGTCATATCTGCCGAAGCAGCTTTCTACTCCTTCATTTAGCTGCATCATAGAATTAAAACCATGTGTTTGTGTATTTTCTCTTCTGCCTTGTTCTTTGTATAGTGGAATTAAATTTTGAAATTAAAACCTCTTCCTTGATAAAAAGCAAGCAGCGCTTTTAATGCTAGTTGTCTTATCTCAACTGAAATAGTACTTTTCGAAAATGTTTTCTCCTGCCTCCCTCCTGCAAATTAGGCTCGCAAAAACATAATTCCAGAAATAGTTTGGAAAAATAAGATTCTATAGTGTAGCTTGGAAACTAGCTCCTGTGTGCTGTGTACTGACTGACTTTTTATCTTGCAATCATGCCAAATACATTCCTAAGACCTTTGTTTTCTAGGCAGTGCCATCTTTTGCAGAACACCCCATCAGTATGCCTTATTAATACATCATTTGCATGACAGATTCAATGGCATGCTGAAGCAACAGCTCATCAGAGAAGCAGCACGCTGATGATTTATCGCTGCAACAGATCATCAGATTGAGGCACACTAATAATATATGATTAAAAAAACACCTACAGGGGTATTATGCAGGAGTGGATTCAATTCAGGCACCAGAATGAATTTATAACTTGTAAACCTTGAAACCGTTTTCACTGATGTAACAGCGTTTGCATTCTTGCAGACTGTCATGTTACAGTCTCCTAGATGCCTCGTCCCTTCAGCAGGAACCCTGAAGCTCTATGGACATGCAAGGTGTCAGCTCACTAGTGTAATTTCTCCAGCTTGTCTTGACATAAGACAATGGTTTAACTATTCTCTAGGGTCCAATTTCATTCCCTTCTCTGTTATGGCTAAGAGATGCATAAGAGAATGGCCCATAATGCATTGGTAATGTCCTTCTGAGAGATGCTCTCAGAGAGAATGTCCTGAAATATGATGCAGTCAAAGAGCACTGTAGCATTTATTACCACCAGTCACAAGGTCAAAGTCAATGGCATACAAAACATAGAATGAAAATTGGATGCATTGCTGAAAGATTGTCTACTAAATATGTTCTTGCTATTGAAAAGTGTTGCTATAGTGAAAGATCAAATAAGCTGAAGAAAAGTTTATAAGAACATTGTCTAAGAAAAATAAAAGCTGAATTTAGTTTTGGAATGCTTACCAGATGGAAATAGCAAGACATGAGGTAGAAAATCACTCCTCCTTTGCTCTCAGTCTTAGGAACTTAGGAACTCTATTCCTTTTCTGCAGAAGACATTGAGATACACAGAAATTAATTCTCTAGGCATATCTATAATTTTATTGAAATATCTCATCCTATTTTATTACACTATTACATTATTACATTATCTTTGACTAATATAAAATGATTTCACTATGTGCAAAGAGTTGGACATTTCCAACTAACCAGTTGATTCATGGTAATTGAAAGCATCATAAAAATGAATCTTACAATTACTAAAGATGTGCTTATTAATTTAAATATTTATGTAGTTTTATCTGTTAGAAAGCATTAGCAGACCAAGATAACAATAACTTAAGAATAAATTAGTAATTATATTTATATAAATATATAATTATGACAAACAAATGTGCACTTATGGACATGTGGACACACAATTCATGTAACAGCTAAGTCAAAATTATTTGGTATCCCAGAATGGAATCTTATCTCATTAGTTAACTGGCCCAGAGAAAAATATTTTCCACATGACTTATGCAGGCCATTTAGGAACAAGTATGATGCCCATATATTTTCAAAGTAGTGTGCAAAACTTTGCTAAGCTATTTATGCTAATCTATTTATTGAAAGTACTTGAATCTAAATTACCTTTATGAGTCAGGCAGAACCTTTCTATGTTTTCAGAGATTTTTTTTCTACAGAGCCTTCCTTTATAGGTAATTTTCCTTTATTTTTAACCAGACTGTAATCACTGAACAAAGTAAAACTATTGGGAGCTACCTGCATATTAAGCACAGTGCTAGATTTAGAAATGAAGACCAAAAAATACAAACTATAGAGTATCACCTGCTCTCCTGCTTTCAGTTTTTCTGTACACCACCAAAAGTATTTCTATTAACTTTAGGAAATCTTGATTATTTTACCCTGGAGATAGAACACAGTCAATAATAGAGGAGATGCAAGAACTTTCTTCTCAAAGGGTGCCTACATCCATATATTTGTAGATACATAACAGCATTTCGAGATGTTTTGTGAATAGAGTTAATTTTTGGTTTGTCTCCTTCTGAATTCTCCTCTTGCAGCTGCAGTTTTTTACTGAACAATTTCAAACAGTATACCATTCCAAAACCAATGACATCTAGAGTCCTAGACCTCCCATAATCTCTAGCTTCACAGACCTATTCTATACAAAAACTGTAGTACTATGGTTCCCTTTGCTGAGCATCCACAGTTAATTCTTCCCTTCGCTCCCACGGTTCAAAAATATTTAACTTGTGTGAGTGTCATTTTTCTTATACTTGAAAAGAAAAATGATGCATCAAAACCTTGGCTTTTTCATGTTATTACTATTTCAACATATAATTTCACTGACATATTTGAACAGGTAACAAAATATTTGGTTAAGATATTTCACAATAACAATGTTATGGAATGAATTTAAACATGGTTGTTCTGTTCATTTTTATTTTTTTTTCTTTAATTCAGTATCATTTTTGAAAGAGGACTTTATTTTACTTTTCTTATTTTGTTTGGACTGTCAAGGTGTTTTAATCATCTGACGTGTATATAATACCTGATTTGGGGACAATTCTCCCAAACAAAATAATTACCTGAAGGAACTGAAATTACCTCATGCAATCCCCAGTAAAACAATATATATTTTCAAGTCCCATCCTTTCTAACTTTTCAACAGCAGGATTCCTGGACCAATTCTAGAGGTTGTCAGTGGAGGTGATTTTTCTCAGGCAGGGATTCAGTATGGTTTAAATCTTGACATATATGAGAGTTTGTATTTTTGCCTATCTGTGCTGTGTCCAACATGCAGTGAAGTGCCTCAGTGGTTCTATTATAGGTCTCCCATTCTTTATTATCTGTTTGCTGCCTTTAGCTGCTCTGGTTTGCCTGGGTCATCCAGGTTTTCATTGCTGTCCAGGAAAAAAAAAGGATAGTTTACTCGGCTTTTTCAATATGTAATAAAACCATTATTATCCTACTGTCTGTTATATGTCCAGTAGTGCCTGATGGATTAGCTAAATTAAAAACAACACTGAAAGAAATTAAATAATTCCACTGATGTTGGCACTTATATCAAAGAGTTTTTAATTAGTGGTGAATTAACTGTATCCAGGATTAGGGACCTGCTGATGATGAGGACAAAGAACTAAGAAACCCTGACATTTATATGATAATGAATAGTAATATGGTTTTAGCACTAATTACTATATTTGCTTAGTTTGATTTCTGCTATGTCTGCCATGACTTAAATTACTCTAATGGATCACAATCAAACGCCATACTAACATTTCATAGAATCACAGAATGGTCTGGAAAGGATCTTTAAAGGTCATCTAGTCCGACCCTTCTGCAGTCAGCAGGAACATCTTCAACTAGATCAGTTTTCTCAAAGCTCCATCTATCCTGGCCTTGAACACTTCCAGTCATGCGATATCCACAACTTCTCTGGGCAACCTGTTCCAGTATGTCATCACCCTCATTGTAAAAATGTCTTCCTTATATCCAATCTATTTTTATTTTCTTTCAGTTTCAAGCAATTGCTCCTTCTTCTGTCACTACAGGACTTGGTAAAAAGTCTTCTTCCATCTTTCTTATAACCTCCTTTCACATATTGAAAGGCTGCTGTGAAGTCTCCCTTTTCTTCTCCAGGCTGAATAACCTCAACTCCTTCAGCCTTTCTTCATACGAGAGGTTTTCCAGCCTTCTGATCACATTTGTGGCCCTTACATTGAGCCTTGTAAGTAGTTCTATATTTTCTTTTTTTCACATATCTAGATGAAACACCAGATCTAGATCAGGATCACCTTTAATTAAAAGCTTCTTGTTGCTCTTCTAGTGCCGTTAAGGACAAATTATTTTCTATGTACCTGAACAACAACATTGTGATGACTCAGCTTTTTCAGCTCACTCTGCTGTTATCCGTGCAGGTTCAGTATCAATTTCAAAATGTTCCTTGCCTCACCAGACCTTGTTTGCCCTTGAATTTTCTTTGTTTAACAAGCTGTTAGTTCTTCACATTCCGGTCAAGTTCTAAGTGCTCAAGATGTCAGTCTGCTGATTGTGCCAAAACTGAAGCTGAATCAGCCAGTGAAATTGCTTGACGTTTACAATGCTGGAAATATTATACTTTTCAAATTCAAACTGAAGGCATTTCAAGATTATTTTTATAACCCGGAACTCAAATTATTAAATCCATTAAACACATATAATGTTTAATCTGGAGAACTCTCTCCAATTTTGGGCTCCCCACCAGAAGAAAGACACTCACGTACTGGAACGAACCTAGTGTAGGGTCACCAAGCCGGTCAGAGAGCAGGAGAGCCTGGCATATGAGGAAAGAGTGGAAGAGAGAGGTGCCTTTTCAGCCAGGAGAAGAGATATCTTTTGTGGAGACCTTATTACTGACAGCACTTGCTTCAGCCAATGGCACCAACAGAGTCAGAGCAGACTCTTCTCAAAGTTCAAAGGCAATAGACACAGATTGAAATGTGGTGAAATCTAAGTATATATTAGCATAATTTATTTGCTTGTTTGTTTATTTTACCTTGAAGGCAGTCAAATATCGGGACAGGGGCCTAAAGAAGTTGTGTCTTCCAGTCTTAGGTGTGTTCAGGACTAAGCAGTTTGAGCAACCTGGTTTGATTAAACTTACCTTAATTAGAGAATCAGAGTATTTGACTTCCTGAGGTCAATTCCAACTTCAGTTGTTCTAGAATTCTGCTATATAAACTTCTCATTTCAGACATCTGATCTTTTTAATAATTGTAAGAATTTGCAGTATGTTTCATTTGGTCTTTGTATTTATCTGTGCTCCCTGTTTGAATCAACTAACCATGTACAACAGTACGAGATGAAGTTATATGTTTAATTTGACTTTGTGCATGCCACTTCCAGGAAGTGGAGTGCAACATCAAAAATAACTTGAATTAGTGGCACAGAAAGAAAAAGAAAAAAAACAAAACTACAGCTTGGTGAATATAACTTTGTGTCACTTCCTAGGTAGCAAAGACTGTGAAAAATGGGGAAGAAATTACTTTGCTTATCTGTGCTGCTGGAAGAATATCTGGACCAAAAGCAGCGACGTGGGCAACCCAAATCCTTAGTTACAGGCTGAACTCAGGTGGCAAGTGCTGCTGAAACTTAGATTGCTGAGGTCACTTTAGTTCCACCTATATGCCTGATTCAAGCTCCTTCTCAGTGTTGCAGGAAGACAGTAGGAGGCATCCTTCATTCCCTACTAATTTCTAAAACTCGCTTCTAAGGAAGTTCTAAGATAGAGAGAAGGCTTTAGCATGCAGTTGATACAGATTGGGTGGGTTGGTTATAGTGAGTTTATAGGGAATTAGAACCTGTCTACTTGGTTTTGTTTTGTCTTTATCTTGGGACATTTACACTGCACTATGGCAAGTTATTGAGAAGTGAACATAAAACACCAACTTACTGTTTCAATAGCATTTTACAATTCCTTTATACTCACTTTGTACCAATAACATTATAACACAAAGTGAAGAACAGTACAGGATAAGGATTTTCTTTTTTATGTATTTTTTTTTAATAGTTGCTATTAATAAAGTCAGCATTTGCTAACATCTTCCAGACAATTATCATAGCTATGGTAATTGATTCGTGGCCTGAACAAATGGGATAAAATGTAATAGCTGACACTACTCACTTTTTCTAATCACCACATTTCCTTATTTTTAATGTAATAGGCATGAAAAGTACCAGTCATGTAGCCCTGCAGCAGACTGTTTTCATATCCTTCAATAAAATACAGATACTGTTTCTAGTATCTGCTTGTTATATTTGCTGTTTACAATACATCCTGCTCAGAGATATGGCAAGATTATGACAGCAGCTACATGTGACATGCTGGCTTTCTACTTAGGAATGCCATAAAAAGAAATGTACCATCTTCCAGTTTTCGTTTTTACTTTTAATTCCAACGTTTGGAAAATTAAGTTCTTAATCAGCTTCGCTTGTAAGTGTTTTTCAGGGATTTTATCCAGATTTATTTAGCAGCACGACAAAATGTAGCTCTAAGAAACATTTGTTGCCAAAAATTAAATTCTGAAATATAATTATAGTTCCTCTATTATCTTTCGATGCACAGTGTGGCACTGTGTTATGCACGACGAAATATGAAAGATAAGAGAATATAAAGAAGGAATGTCTCCTGTAATGTGATTACAAAATCAAAACAGACTGTTATGCAAATTTGGTAATTGCTACAAGGCTCTCCTAAAGTGGGATGTTGAAGAAAGTCAATAATTACACATTATAAGTTACATTATTAAGTATCAAGAGAATGAGAATTTTTTTAAACCTGTGTAAAGTCAAGGAAGACTAAGTTAAACTAAATACTTTGAAATCAAAATAACATTTCTGTTCTGTGAATGGCACTGATCTTCAAGTCTGCTATTCTACTACAAACTGATATTCACTGGACTACCACTTTCCTGCGTTGATACAGGTGTCCATACATCAGAGGACTACATTTCACAAAGGTCATACCAGTCAAAATGGTGATGATACTTCAGGTAGGTGTGCACAGAGCATTAGCTCTGTTAGGGAGGGAGGGGCTGTGCCACGACGGGTTAAAGTTGCATTACAGAAAGTCTGTTCTGTCCCATGCCAATTTAATAATTCTATCCAGACACAGCAACCTCTTGAACGTCTCCTAACTGACTGTCAACATTTCACTTCAAAAAAAGAGGCATCAATAATATAATTGGTGTTTGAAAACACATAATAATGTTTGAATAGATTTCTGGCTCCAAGTGATATTTAGTGCCATGTCATAAATAGTGGAGTCATCTCCAGTCGTGAAATGTGAAACTGGTCAGTATAAAGCCATTGCTTAATTATATATTTAATTACATTAGAGTGTTACCTGTGTGCTACCAACTGTATGTCCATGACTTCCAACACTTAAGATACGTATTTAAGACAACCAGTATTCCTTTCCTATAATAAACAAGAAAGAATGGATTTTATATATTATTTTGTATTTAAGCAATGTTAAAATTCCACTAAAGAGAAATATTAAACTTCTTCAAGGGGGAAAACTGCAAACTACACTATCACATTTTAGAAATTAGTATATTTTTACTCACAGAACAGGAAAACGATCATGTTGTATACATGGAATTTCTTCAGAGTGCTTCAGGGCTTCAACTGTTTACCGTTAAGACAGCATTTAAGAATTTCTCTCCCCCAAAACCACCCCTCCTTTCTACTTCTTGTTTTCATTTACTCTGAAACATGATAGCTTCATCATAGTTAAGGTGGAACATCAGGGATCTCAATTATATTACATTAAAAATCTTCGAGGCCTCTCATTTCTGTATTTTGATTACCCAGCCAGAAATAAACTTAGTTTGGGATCAGTAAGAATTTTTCCCGAATGGAATTAATAAGTACTGTCGGAGTTGTTCTCCACCTGTATTCATTGCTTCCTAAAGTAATTGAAATAATTTTAAGTAATACTTCTGAACAAATGGGGGGAAAAAAAGGGGGTTTTAATGTGTTCCTGACACTTTGCTCTTTCTGTAGCATGATATATGTTTTTGTGGGTTCTTTCTCCTATGCTAAGGTGTTCGAATGTTCAGCAAAATGTGTGGCTGGTGATATGAGAGGGACTGAGCTGTTTCTTAAAGATCAAAGTAATTACTGTTACAAAAGTGTTCATTATGATGTTTGACCATGCACACCTTGTTATTTCTGGTCATATGTTTCATGACAAAATATGTTGCTAGCTGACCAAAATAAGCTGAAGTGTGTCCATTGTTTTATAAAAAAAAGTATAGGAAGAGTTTGAACAGCATCTTAAATTCGTCAGAGGGTACACAAGCTGCTCTTGGAAAGTAATTTTTCATTCTCCTTCAATTTGTTTGTAGTTTTAATAATTATTTTGTATCACTGTGTGGGTCCACAATAGAAAATAATGACTCAAATTCAAATTATTTAAATTCAAATTAAATAATTCTAATTGTAAAATGTTTTGGTGATTTCAATATTGCTGAAGATATGTATATTGCATACAAATTTACATTAATGATAGTAGTTTATTTACAACAAACCTTGAAACAGTGCTTGAAACAAAAAAAAAAGTCAACTAAATGTTATTTAAAAAATATAAATATACCGTCTTATTAAAACAAACTTCGTGTGGAAAATATAGGTTTGACAATTTGATTAATTTCAGTGGAAAACTAATGAATCTGAGAAGTTTTAACCAGTTCCATTATTATTCCTAGTCATTTGGATTTGAGAAAAAAGCTCCACAAAATACTAAACATATTCTTGGTAATACATTAGAAAAGTTTAAGGAATGTTTAATTTGCAATGAAACCTCCTCCATTTTAAACTTTCATCCTGTACCGTGTAATTGGTAGTATATATGTTTCTACTCTATTGCAATATAAAAAAAAATGCTTTTACATAAACCAATATTGGATTAATTGTTGGCAGAAGAACAAATATTCATTAAATTTCTCAAATGGCCTTCAACTGTATTAGCAATTTTAAGACACAAAATAGATTTGAAAACACTGTCAAGAAGGCCTTATTCATTAATAAACAGGAACGTTTTTAATTACTCTATCTTAGCAAAACAGAAATAACCTCCATCTGGAAGGCAATATTATCTTGAGCCATCTTTTCTGGTAACTAGATTATACTGTTGTTAGTCTCCACATGTTACTGTTGACGTTGTAGTGATCTCTCCGTGATCTTTTACCTTCTCTTGTGTGATCCATTCACATGTTTATTTTCAGAATTCTTTAGTTATATCAGGGAAATTGTTCTTACTTCATGACAATGAGTATATGCAGACAAGTCTCCTGTCAATACTAAAATTGTGTCGTTGGATATTTTACACATATTGAAAGAGGAATGAAATAATTTCTCAGACTTCATTTAATTTTTCAGCGCATGATCAATGCAAAACAGAGCAGAAATACGGTTAATACGATTCAGAGTCATACTGGAAATGACTTTCATACTGGAGGCAGAAAGTATAAATATTTGCATTAATTTTTTACAATAAAATTATATACTAAGGAGGGAATACTGCTCATCTCTTTCTGGATAAATATCTATACATAGCGTTACTTCAATTAATTGCATTATACACTATAAATATTTATTCATTTTGAGTTTATGTGGAAGGAAGTTGGAAAAAAATACCCTCACTGTAATTAAAGAATACATCAGGTTTTCTCTATTTCTTCCCTTGCTTTCATTTTCTGCTATCATATGTTTTGTTCTTGTTTGTTGATATAAAAATTCTTTCTATATATTTCTGTCATTCTGCAAAGGCATTTTAATATTGAAAAAAGTCCACAGATATTTGTGCTAACAGAGCTAAGAGTTTTAATTCTGTAAAAAACATAGAGCATTTTATGGTAATGAGATGGAGTGATGCATTTGAATATACAAGAGAAAATTTTCCAATTCTTCATCTATTGCAGCAGGACACTTATGGGCTTGCTCAAATCCAAACACCATGTTAGTCAGTTACATGGCAGCCTCTGCACAATAAATAAGTTTTGTTATTAAGTTTTGGTCTATTATAAAATAAAATCCTAAAAAAATTCCCACAGCAAAATACAGTTGTTAATGTCAATGAATGATTTTGGAAAGAGAATAGCAAATGACTGTGAAATTCTGGTTGTAAAGATTTTTCCATAACGTTCTCATGTTTCAGACAGCACTCAAGCTCATTAATTTTTTAATTTTTTTTATCAAACTTAGAATCAAATGAGTTGTGCAGAAAGGGACACTTTGATGGTGTAATTTAGATATGTAAAATCTGATTGTTTTCTTCCTCACTAGATCATTTCCACTTAGGGCTCAGTAAAAGTAGAACTGCCTATCAAATATCCATTGTACAATGAACAATTCTATTTTTTTTGCTGATGCTTAAGTAAAATTGATCGAGCAAGGAAGAGAAATAGTCCTTTCTCAAAGAAACTGGCTTGCTTTAACCTCTTCAGAAGAATATAACAGCCTCCAGATTGAGGACCCCCAACTCATAATAAGAAACAATTCTAGTTTCATAGTATGGTTAACCTAGGCTTTCATTAATTATTTAAAAAATATATATTGTACATTAGTGGTAGTTAATGAGAAATCACTGAGACTTTCCTTCTAACTTCATAATAATGCATAGCTACTGGGATAGCGTAACAGCTTTTTATAAGGCTATTCTCTGTCACAAATCTGACTGAAGTCTTGTCTACTGAAAAAACAGTAAAGGCCCATAAGCTGTCTCCTCTTTTATCAACAAACACATTAAAGAATATGATTTTCTGCCCCATAGATGAGAACTACAAATAAATCATAATCTCATTAATTATAATTTTTTTTCTTCTTAAACCTGGTAAATGCTTTCTGTCTACTTCTCATCTGATTTGGCACCCAGATATTGTCAATGTCATTAACTTAATCAGTCTGTTGTGCGTTGTGAGCCTGGAATTGTAGAAGGACTGTTCCCTCTTGAGTATCAGTCTTCTTTACTCGGAATGTATACGCCTTTAGTAATACAGTTCCTTCCTTTGATCTCTTTGTTGTCTCCTTTTTGATTTCTGTTCAGTAAAAGTCTGCTTTAGCTACCTGAACAAATGTGACTTCAGGATGCATTGTATCAGTGCACGATAAGGTTTGAATCAATCATTTCTGTAACGTGATTTGTTAACTACGCATATTCATTCAGTTCCTGTACGATTTATTTTGGAGGAAACAATCACTGAGAGATGCAGCTCCTGAAATAGAAATAAATGTGTTTTACCATCTTATAGACTGATCTGATATGAAAGGGGGGGAAAGAACATCTTAGACGGTTGATAACTGAAGGTTATCAGACCAATATCACTATATTCAAGTACATTTAGGTAATTCTGTATAATATTAATGTATTATACAAGAAAGACTTTTAATATAACCAGAAAAGCGTATACACAGGCATAACTTCAGAATTAGTGAGTGAGAATAGACTAAGACTGAATTCTGGTTAAGAATAGGTAATATTTAGTGGACTCATTCTCCGAATTTCAGAGTGACACTGGTAAGGAATAACAGTTAGCCTGCATTCAGAAATGATCTGGTTGAAAACTTTTAATTGTTGTATTTGATTTACAGTGCTAAACACAATTTGAAATATAAAATTTCTGAATATTTCATCCAGTAAGTATAATAGTACTCAGGTTAAGACTGTAATATTGAATTCTTTAATTCATTTCTGACACATTGCTAGCAGTTTGAATAGACAGAAATGGATGTGTTTTACTGCATTCAATAATCCCCATGTGGATACTTACATGAAATAATGAATAAAAATGCCTACAATGCTAATATTTTCATCATGACATTTAAGAGTGCATAAACATCACAATGTTTTCAGAAAATGAATTAGCATGAAGAACAATTATAATTTTAAAATGTCATGAACTAAACAAATAGTGATTTCCTTAGTGAGATTTGAAATATACTCCATACATCATGAAAAGCAAGACAGAAAATTCAGTTAGTTTAAATTACATTGTTTTTAACATGGAAAATTATTCATGTTTACCGTACTCTTGGGAAGTCTGAATCTCTTTTTAAAAGGAGAATGACATGTAACAGAATCTGAAAGATGGAATTAATAGAGAAAGTTCAGATTCAATGATACAGTGTTTAAGGAAAAACTTTAATCTACAACATACCTTGAGCAAGGCTATACCCTTAAATAGCATACTATCTTTATTTATAGAATAGATACAAGAAATATAGGAATGAGATGACATTTCAGAGTTAACGTCAATAAAAGTTTTCTTGGTAATACAAAAAAAATGGAATAGTCTGGTGTGAAACTATTGAGAATACAAGAGCATAGGACAGGGGAGGGCTTTCTGATTTGTCAGTTCCATTTATTCTTTAGATCAAATATCCTCTCATACATGCTTCTTTTCAGAAGCTTTTGTCAATTAATCCTTAAATGTTAGAGTTCTGACAACCTTGTTGAAAACATAGGACTTTTATCCACAGTCACAGTATTCAATTAGCTAGAAACCTTCTGTTTCCCAGTCTAATTTTCTTCAGGGCCTTTTTACGCATGTACTTTGTTCTCATGACAATAAAGCCCTTTGATTAACGGTTCTGCAAAATCAACTTTCTTGTCTTGGATAATCAGTACACAAGAGTCCAGATGAAGTCTCCTACAGCACTTCATACAATGGCACTAAGCCACTTTCTATATCCATGAAAATTAATTCAGCAACCTACAAGCATATTTGACCCTCCTTATATGCATCACTTTAATGTTCTATAGACATGCTATGCCCAGCTAGTAGGCCTCTGGTATATTTTTCATTCTGATTCTTTCCAGATGACTAGTTCTTTATTTATTGCTAAAATTTATGTTATTTCCCAGGACTGTTCTGTACTATTGAAATTAATCTTGATTCTATTGCATTTCAAGCTTTTCTCTTGCATGGCATTTCCCTGGTGATATTCCAGGCTTCTTCTGTATTGGAAAAACAACTCTCTTGTGTTTTTTCCCTGTCCAAAGTTCATCTATTCATTCTACTTATTTATATCATAGTAATAAGTAAAATATATTAAGCAAGAAAGGATATCGTCTTAAGAATTTTATAGAAACCTGCAACGTTCCTTTTTAACGCTACTTCTTGACCTTATGAATTTTTTGAATTCTCGAGAACTATTACCTGTTTTGTGCCAATGTAGCATAGTCTTTAAATCCAGGTAAATGAGTACTGTTGGAATTCGTAGCTTAAAATTTAATTGTCCTATTAAAGAAAACTTGTCAGATTAATCCAGCAATATCTCTCTTTGATAAATCCATATTGCATTTTATTCTACTTTCCATTTACATCTGTGCTTTTGATTGCTCTATTCTTCAAAATTCTTTCTGAAGCTTTACATATGATTAATGTTAAACTAATGTGCCTTTGGTTTCATGGATTACTTTTTCCACTTTATAAATTTAGGACAATCCCTCTCTCCCTCCCTACCCTCAGCCTCAGTTGGACAGATTTATGTAAAATACCTGCAACGATCTTTGTTGTTTTGTTTTTTTTTATTTATTTCTGAATCCTGAATACAAATAGTTCTTTGTTTCTGGTTCTTTGAATTATATACAGATTATCTCTAATCTAAGTATTTTTAATCCTTTCTTCGACTTCATTTTCATTGTGGTCCTATTTGTTCTTTTCTCATTTTTTTTTATATTTAGTCTCAAACCCTTTTTACTTGCTTCTATAGCTTTTGTTCACTCAGTCTTACATTTATTCTTTTCTTGGTGAGGGAGGCTTCTGCACATACTTTCTGAGGCTTCTTTGCTAATCAGTTCTTTTTATATTATTTCTGTCTTTTCTATTTTTTTGCTATGACAAAGATTGAATCACTCTTTTCATTCAGACCTTCTTCATATAATGCTCTTCTTATTATTTATTCAGAGCCTCTTCATATAATGTTTTTATCTTGTTGTGCGCAGAGGTACATAAAACTTTGAGTCACAGGATTTCTCAGTCTCCTCTATAATTGAATCCTTCGTGACGCTGTGGTAGCTCACTAAGTTCTTGAGGTAGTCAAATTTTTACTTCTCACCTAGTCTTCAAAATGTCCTGCTAACTTCACTATTATTTCTTCACCTCCTGAGTAAAATATAATTTTATATAATATATATATTATT
>VWZK01005205.1:0-20905 GCA_013396935.1 Baryphthengus martii | reverse complement strand
TGTGGAGTCTCCTTCTCTGGAGACATTCAAAACCCGCCTGGATGCCTTTCTATGTGATGTCATTTAGGTTCCTGCTCTGGCAGGGGGATTGGACTAGATGATCTTTCGAGGTCCCTTCCAATCCCTAACATTCTGTGATTCTGTGATTCTGTGATTCTGTGTTGCTTTAGCTTAGCTGGTCAAAAATAAAAATACATGAAAAAAGGCATATTTCCTTCTTAAAATACAGAGAAATGTAAAATAAAGCCCCTGCATACATACTCTAAGTGTTTTAGAAAAAGTGGAGCTTTTTTCTTCCTTTATTTAGAAAGGTCTTTTGACTCAACACATAGAGAATTAAAATAGCAGTGTAGCATCATCTTGGCAAGTATTTTTTGGTCATATATGAAAAGCAGTAAGCCTGTTTAGCGCCAAGGATGAATTCTCAATAATTTCCTTTGGCTGATCTTCTCTTCACAATAATTTGACTTATCCATATTCCCTTTTTCTCATGGGAATCTCATCCTTCCTGAAACATCTCTTTTCTGCAATACCTCTGTTGCCACCCAGGTGCTATGAGAATACTCACTGAACTGGCAGCAATCACAGAACTACAGCCATGGCTTTGCTGAAGTCCCTCCACCTTTCTCTCAATCTATTTCATGTACAGAGCATCTGATGTTCTATCCTTCCTGATCATTTTCTGAAAGTCTGCTGGTCTCCACTCTTCCGCACAGATCCAAGCAAAACTTTGATTCTCACGACATATTCTCTGTCTCCTGCAGCATTATCACTACAGCTTGTACCAAGAGGTGTTGGTATTCTTTCCTCTTTTACGTTGCAATTTTGACTTTCTAGAATAATAATTTCATATCTCTAGTCTTCACTAAAAAGGTTCTGAAAATCTTTCTTAGTGGAAGTTCATTAACTGGACAATGCAGAAAATCAAGGCTTATGTTTCTTATCCACAGTTAACTATTGAATTTGGAAGGAGGGGAGGCACAAAACAATCCAGATCTATCTATATGTGTAAAAAAAAACAAACACAAGGGCTATCTCTCTTCTCATTATTGCATGATGCATGAGAGGTACATTTTTATTGCAATATCATATTCTGGGATTGGTCATGGAAACAATTTCAGAATTATTTTAATTATTAAAAATTATGTCAGTCAGCATGTAAGCTGGAAATGCTTTAGTTTGTAAATGATTGAGCCATTGTCTTTATTACTTGTTTTTCTTGTCAGGAGAGAAGCTTTGAAAGCTGCTTGCAGTGTTAATTATGCATTTCTTTCCTATCTGACAGAGAATGACATAAAATCACTGATGTGTTTGTTTTAGTTTCCAGAAGCTAATATAAGGGAATAAAACCTACTTAGCATGAAGTCAGTCCTGCTTACTGTAAAACACTTTTACTGTTAAAATATTATGATACATTCCCTCTGCATAAGAACAAAAAAAGTAAGAGGAAGCTAATGGAGAAATAAAGATATCTTTAAAGAAGAAAAATCTATAATTTTTTATCAAACATTAGCCCACAGTAAACTATGGGGGAACATAAGCTTTAAATTAGCTCTTAATACTGAAATAACACAAATAGAGTGCAAGTACTCGATCAAAAGAGATTACTCATTAACCATACAGACCAGTACACAGCCATAAGAGTTAAAATAGGCTCCAAATTACAAAATTATTTAGCTTTGGTCAGAAGACACTGGAGAAAGACGTATTCAGCCACATCATACCTAAGTCATAATGCAGGAAATTAAATCTATTTCATTATTAGTGGTGGTCTTTCACGATTACAAAGTGGAAAAGCAACAATATGTGTGTACGGTGAAGGTCAAGGTTAGTAAAATCAAATACCTACTGAAAGGACCTTTTACTTGTAGACATTTGCTTTATAGCTTCAAGCTACTGTACTTTCTGTATCTGAAAAATATCACTACTGTAATCATGCAGTCTAGCTACATCTGGTGTGTGACCAGCCCTAGGATCACCTAGGGCAGGACACACAGGAACACAGCCAGGCGCGTTTTGAAAGTCTCCCGAGGAGACTCCACCACCTCTCTGGGCAGCTTGTTCCAGTGCTCTGTCACCCTCACAGTACAGAAGTTTCTCCTCATGTTGAGGTGGAACCTCCTATGTTGCAGCTTGTACCTGTTATTTCTTGTCCTATTACTGGACACCACAGAAAAAAAGACTGGCTCCTTCCGCTTGACACCCATCCCTTAGATATTTATAGACATTAATAAGATCCCCTCTCATCCTTCTCTTCTCCAGACTAAACAGCCCCAGTTCTCTCAGCCTTTCCTTAGAGGAGAGATGTTCAAGTCCCTTAATCATCCTCGTAGCTCTCCGCTGAACTCTTTCTAATAGATCCCTGTCTCTCTTGAATTGGGGAGCCCAAAACTGAACACAGTATTCCAAGCATGGTCTCACCAGGGCAGAGTAGAGCAGGAGGAGAACCTCCCTCAACCTGCTGGACACAGGATACCAGTGACCACAAGGGTGCCTTGCTGTCCCATGGGAATATACCTCTTGAGAAAAGAGAAAAAAAGGTGGGGAGAAGACTGAAAAGTCTAGCAGATGGTCAATGGGTTGTGCTCCTTTCTCCACCCACAACAGGGTTGCCTTCTCTGTAAGAACTGTGCCTTCAATATACGGTATACCTTTTATTTCTATTATCTATTAGTGCTATAACTCAGGCCTGTGCCTCCAACTGTATTGGATGTAACCCAGAAATTCTTTAATGGAGCTCAACTACCCTTTTGCAGTTAGTACATTTATCAACGGCAATTCCAAACCTATCCGTTTAACTTTTAAGCTGTCTCAGCTTAACCAGGCTCTGAAACAGATAACGACCATTTACAGCAGGAGTCCCATAGCCGGTCTAAATCCACTGCAGTCATCAACAAGCATCTCCCTTCATGTACAAGTTTATCCTTTGCTACATCTTCCTCTGGAAGCTGTATCTGCTCTTTTGAGTACCCCAACCAATTCTGTGTATGGATGCAATTTTCTGTGGGGTGCCCTACTACTGATTTTGTTGTTATTTTGAATCTCCTAAATACTGAACACTCATTAATAAAACACAGTAGAGAAGTGATGAAGTAATTTTAGCTAGACAGGTCACCGTTCACCAGATTGGAATGTAGTTTCATAGCTAAATACATGCTGCTATTATTTCTTCAAAAAGATGGAGTATTCATTCACTTCCTTCTTACAGCAAAAATCCATTAAAAAAATCAGTATCCTGCATCTTTTCACTTTTTTGAGACCCAGATTGGTGTTAACTCTACCCACTGCTCCTCTTGTCTTTCCTTTTAACTTCTCTTTCTAATCTTTTTGCATTATTTGCACTGCATCTTTGCTGAAACATTCCTATCTGCTTCCCTCAGATTCTGCTTACAGATAGAGTTACTTTTCCTGGTCATCTCAAAATGATTTTATGGTATTATATAACTACATAAAATATGCCATAATTCTCAACAATTCAATCCAGAGGCTGATCCCGCTAAAAGTAACTCCCCAACAGGCAGTGAACTGTAGCAGGATGGATGAATGTGCACCATATGGACTATTGACTCTGAGTAAGAAATTTAGAAAGACAGCCTACTCTTCTGCCTTCTCAGTCTCTCCCCTTTCTCTTTGCAACCTACTACTCCTTTTCAGGGTTAGCTCAGGATTTTGGTGCTTCATTTCACAGCAGTGTAGCCTAGTGTTATTTATGGCAATTCAGTAATTTTCTGTCTCTTAATTTTTCTTTTTATTTTCTTCTCCAACAGACATGGAAACCACATTTCTTTTCTGACTTTTCCTCTATTACCTCCAATTTTTCTGTGCATGGATTTTCTCATTTATTCTTTTTCCCACTCTCTCCTTTTCTGAGATCTCTATGCCTTGAAGTGCTTTCCTTCACATTAGGTAGATTTTGTCTCTTTCAAATGTTCATTTTCATTGAAATTTTGCTGGATGGAAGAATATAGGCCACTTCTGTTGCAACTCCACAAAGGACTAGAGTCTAAATATTGAACTGCACTGACATCAAAACCCATATTTTACTCAAAGGATATCTGTGATACTATTATATGTCTGAAGAAAGGCTAAGAATATTAAGAGGTAAGAATAAAAACTCATCTTAAAAGAGCCCACATTATTCAGTAAACCTGAGGCCTTGCAGATGGACACAGGTTACCGAATGCACTGTGAAAACGGAGTCCTCATATACTATGAGAACAAACCAGACTTTGAAACTTGCTGCGTCTGAATGCAATCCTGATATCAAACAGCCACTCACATGCCAGGTACGTGTATTAAACTGCAGTACTTCTGTGGAAACTGTTTGAAAATAGTGCTTTCTTCCTTTTCAGATCTATATCTGTTCCTTCTGTATCTTTAGTGTTGTACCTGCACGCTCCAGGGAAAAGCTAAGTTTGCTGCTATTAGACTTTGAAATTAAAACATAGCAATGAGAAGCTGAATTAGATTTTATATCCTCATGAATCTTCAAAAGAACTGGTATTTTATTTCCAGGTAGTTACAGATAAGCAAGCAATAGGTTTTGCCCGTCTCTATTGTTTCAGAATTTAAAATGAATGAGACTATGCCTGAAGGCATTTATTGATCAATAGAACTGTTACTACAGTTTATAATAAGTGAGAAACTTCAAGGAAGTTTGCAGGTATGTCAATTATAAAGTCTTAAGCACATCTGCTGAAGACTCATTGTTAAACACCAAAGACAGAATCGAGTATTCTGTCCTTTATTGTCATTTTTTCAGTGCAAATCTTCCCCTCAAAAACCCCCAGTGACATGAATGTAGCACCGACCCAGTTACTAACCTACTGCACTCGTTCTACAAGGATAGCTGCTGTCCATCTCAGAAAACAGCAAACTGGCACCATTTTAAACCTTCATTGCAATGAAGGCCTTTGAGGCTCCATTCCGAGAAATTCTTGTGAAATAGAAAATACTGTTTAGTTAATCCAAAGGTTTTTTCTCTTTAAATACGTAGTTGGCAGCATTTTTACAACATAATAGCATAGCTTACTATACACTGCGTGCTACTTGTCAAAAGAATAGACAGCGTATAAACAGTGAAAATAAAATTGCATGTGTCGTATCTGAGAGAAAACATGTCGCTTGTTCAAAATTGAATGAACATTTTATAGAAATGTAGAGTGTTCTGCCCCAGCAAGTTTAGTTAGTCAAACTCCATTTTACTATGTTGTGCTGGGACAAAGATTTATGTCTCCATTAGAATAAAATAGAAATAGCATAGACTACATTGTTTTTAAAGTAGAAAAACAAGTAAAGTAACACATTACCAGGGCCAATGTTGAATAGTATCAGCAGACACAAACTCATTGCAAAACGTTTCTGGAAGACTAAACAAGTACCTTCCTGAGTTTTGAGCTCTATTGCTATGTATGTTTGAGTTTTCCTCTTCCCTGTGGCACAGCAAGGATACTGATTCCGGTAACTGTTCTCCCAGGTTAATTCTGACCCAGTGACTCCTCTTGTTTTCTGTCCCAATCATGTCAAAAATGTGCTTTGTTCTTAAGAGCCAAGTTATAATTTATTTAGTGCTCTGTTTTCCTTGTTTCAGGTAGAACAGAACAAATTCTGTTCAGTAATTTTACTTTTCAGCTAAGTCTCTTCTAACCAACTTCACAGTGCATTTTTGCAGACAATGTCTGCTTCTAACAGTGACAAGACTTGATGTTTACAGTTACTACCAAGGTTTGGCGTGCGGAATATTTCTTGCTTATAGTTGCTCCTGCAAAGACCGAGGTCACTGCTAAATCTTGTGTACCACATTAGGGGTGCAGAAAGCACAAGGGCGTGCGTACCTGCAAGGAGGAGCAGACAGGACAGGTAACCCTAAACTGACCAACAAGATATTCCATTTTATATATGGCATATTCGGTGTAAAGCTGAGGTTTAAGCTCTCTCAATGGTCAGTGTTCGAGGAGGACTCTATATGTCCATATTATTAGATATTCCATTTTATATATGTCATATTCAGTGTAAAGCATGAGGGTTAAGCTCTCTTTCTCAATGGTCAGTGTTCGAGGAGGACTCTATATGTCCTTCTACCTTCAATTCCAATCCATGTGTTCCTGAATACAGCTCCTGAATCTGTTTCCTGCCTGCTGCTCAGTTCAGTCTGGGACGTCCCCAGTGCCTGCTCCACAGCATCAGTGGTGATGGTGACGTAATTGCTGTCAGGGGGGTTTGGTTCAATATTGAGTTTGTATATATTTGTATATACTTAATTTTATTACTATTGTTCCATTAAAGCTGTTTTAGATTTCCAATTCATAAGTCTCTCTCCCTTATTCACTTTCTCTTCCCCTTTGGGAAGGGAGAGTGGTAAAAAGAGAGCATTTGCCATTTGTCTAGTGGCCAGCCCAGCCCTAAATCTTGACAGACACCTAAAGGTGATCGCATCTTGAACAAGTGTAAGCCTGCTAAACACTACTAAATCTTGTGGAAGAAGAAGCGTTCTTCCTAAGGTGGAAACATCCATGGAAGAGGAAAGCTGCTGCATATTATTTCACTTCAATGAATTTCAGCCTTCTGAAATATAGATATCTGCTTTTGTATTAATTGTTTTCTTTATACACCACAAAGAAATATAGGCAATTCTAGAGTACGATTAATTTTAGATGTCAACAATAGGATGAGATGAATTGCATACTAGAGGTGACTATTACTCTTTGCTGATTCTGAAGGGAATCTGAAGTTACTAGTCAGGCAGGAGAGACCTGAACTATATGTTCAAGAAGTTAAACTAATCCCACTCTGTATGTTTTACTCAGTTTTGTCAGAAAAATTGGAACCTGCATTTCAGGCAGGGGCTGAATGTCTATTTCTGTTTGCACCGCCTCTGACTGTATAGGTGCTTTGCTGCATCGTCAATGGCATCATCTGAAACTATTCAGAAACATGAACAAACAATTCACCTAGAGCAGAGAGGTGTCATTATTATTATTATTGAGGCCAGGCAATCTTCAGAAGAGGTGGCTGTTAGGGCTTTATCTCACCATAAATAGGTCAAAACAGTCTTATCTACAAGATCTCTTGTAGGTGTGCTCTAACATAAGCCTTTCAACCTGTGCATTTCCCCAAAATCACTACCAGCTGTAACGGGTTATGCTACAGATTCCTGTCCTGTCATCTTTGACACAAAGAGTACTATTCTGATGACAAATAAAACAACTAAAAGTGGGTTTCTGCATAAAGGCATCTACATGTATTGCAAGTGTCAAAACTCCCATTTCAGTTGATACAGCTAGTGGTTTCTGGAGAGCAATTCAGCTGGTCAGCCCCAGAAGCTTATTTCAGTTGTCTAGAGGCAAGCATTTAATGTCATTTGAAATGCCACAGAGTACATGAGAAATTCTCTAAGATCTAAAAAATATGCTACAGGACCTATAGGATGTACTTGTTTCGAGAAAAGTTGCTGGGACCAGGCAAAGAGCCTTATCTGTGTTGAGACAACTGGACAAAGGCTAAGGTCTCTACTAAGAACTCCACTGACATAGAGATAATTAAACGTCGGTGTCTAAATCTCACATTGAATGACCTCAAGTGGAACCCAATCTCTTGTGCTGCTCTAATGGATGTCTAAATACAATACAATATTTTGATCTCTTGATCTTTATTTGAACCTTCCCTTACAGTGTCACCTATGACTTCCTAATATTCCATAAACACATGCAACATGTTCTGAACAGTTTCCCCAAACACCTTGAGCTCAGTTAAACGGTGTTTTAAATAAAGACAGCTTATCCAGAATTAGTCCATTACTAAAACAGCTCTCTCCAGTGGAGAGTAACATTTTCCAAAAAACTTAGGCAATAATGGGAGGAAAAAAAAAAAAAGTGTTATAGCTTAATCACCTGTACACATGGAGGAACTTAACCAGGTGAGAAGATTTGAAAATGAATGATTAATATTTAATTATGATTATGAAAAAATACTTCTGTTCCATCAGCCTTACACTTGACTTGTTATACAGAACTGAGGCCATGTAGTGTATGGTCTGAATTTGGGACCTCTGATATTTGGTAAACCTTGGACAGGGATTTGCTGAGAATCCAGGATCTTTTCAATTCCTTGTGCTTAAGAGCTAGAGTTTGTGTATCTGTGATGTTTCTTTTGAGCATAGATGGTTTATGCAGCCATCTAAAAGAAACAATTTTATCAATTTCACTTTTGTCTGCTGTGGTAGTAATTTAATATCAGTACATACTGGATTAAAGAACATGGAGAATCAGCATAACCACAAATACAGCTAACATGATTACCAGTGAAATCAAAATAAAGAACTGTGACAATAATTTAAAAAATCTGCAAAAAAATAGAAGTCATTACTAGCTGAGTATCATATTACTAGAAAAAAGTAGCTTATGAAAACCTAAATGAGGAAAACCATGCTGTCTTTGAAGTAATCCAGTTACTGTATTATTTTATAATGTGTTGTTTATGTCACAGACAGGATTCAAAATAAAAATGTGGAAGTTTATATGTGGAACAGATTTTTTTGCAGTACATGCAAAGTTTTCTACATTACATGTGTGAAGTGGCCACTATAGTGTCTTGTACTGGTCCCTTTGAGCCCTGTTTACATACATTTTTCCCCAGGGCCAGAATGCATTAGGATGCAGTTTCATGAGCATGTTCTGCATGCTGGACTAACTCTACACTTAAAGGTAGGCAGATATTGAAAGCAACAGATTGCTTCAGAGTACCAAATGTCCATATGTTATCAGTTGTTTTTAGTAAATCAGAGATGAAGAGAGCAGAGGATGAAGAGGGATGAACCAGATGAAAGCTACTTCTGACCCTTTTTCCCTTGTGTGATGGCAAAGGTTGCAAGTTCATCTATTCAACTTCTCCTTCCCTAAGTTCTCCTCAACATTTACACCCTTTCCTTTTCCTTCTAGCTTTCTAAGATGACCTTGATTTCTCATCTTCACTTTGGGTGGCCAATATCAATTCAAATTCCACAATAATTTCATGAATATTGTGTAACTTTAAAATTCATGGTATTATCTTTAATGTATGCCTTAGACCATTTTAACACAGGTTACTGATGGCAATTTGGCTGAAGGGCAGACATCGTTTTTATTGGAAGACTTCTGTTACCTTCCTTTGCAGAGCAAAGAGAAAATACTATCTTTAAACAGGATGCTGAACAAGATGTTGCGCATAATTCAGTAGGTAACGTATCTCTTTCTGAGCCAGAGTTGGAGCACTGCCTCAGCATAATGTTTTAAAAAGCTCCCTTTTTTACTGTAGCTGCCATCTTTCAAAATTAGTCCTACCAGTGACATTCTTTCCACTGGTAGGCTCATGCTTTCCCTTCAAACTGTCCATTTTATCAGGTTGTTATTTATTTCTTGAGTAATTTCCTAACATTTCTTTTTCCTATTCTTGACAACACATAGGAAAATAAAAATAAGCAACCACTGGAATCATAAACAAGTACGTGCAAATGATATCAAAGGTTATTATTAAGGTTCTGTCTGTCTTTGCTGTCTCATTGGGAAGATTTTCTTTTCACAGAGAAATAAAACCTAGCCACAAGGAATGACAGAAGAATTGGAAAAGAATCTGACAGTAGACCTCTAACAGGTCATAAGCATGGCCAAACTTGACAAGTAACACTTATACATGCCAAAATAAGGTTGCTGGTTCAAAGTCACTGAAGTTCAGGTTTGGAATGGATTAAAAGGATCAATTGTCAGTCTATGCTCTCATGTTTGTAAATTCTTCCCTGGCAAAGGCCACTGTGGAGATCAAAGGAAGCATTCAAGTCAAGATGGTGACAGCCACTCTGTATAAAGGCAGAAGGTCAGAAATTATTATCTAAACCCTAGTGCCTAGAATAAACAATTCCTCTGCTATAAAAATTGTCAGTAAGTGACTTGTTTTTTCAGTCAGCTAAGTGTAGATCCCCTTAGCCAAGTTTTGGTCTTGCATAAATACGCACTAAAGAAATAAAACTCTAAGTATATTGGCCTAGTTGTATTTTCAATTGCTTTTATTGGTCATATTTATTATTCTGGCAGTAATATGGCTATATGCTTCTGGAGACATAAGTTTGGACCAATATTCTGCATTTTTTTCTCCTCATGTGCTGCAAGGAGACCACATACTACTTTTGCACCCTTTCAATGCACAGGCTTTTGAGTTGTCTTCCTCTTTTGTCATGGAGTCTTGCCAGTACTGATTCAGCATCATCGCCCTGTAGCAATGGAATGCACATAGCCCTTAGGACTTACTTGTGGTCCTGCTCAGCTTTCCTTCACTTCACTGACACCTTCCCTTCTGTATTCTCCTTTCAACTCTTTGTCTGCACCTCTTTTTTTCTATTTTTTTCACTCTATTCTCATTCTCCATTTTCTTGGTTCCCTTTTCTTCCCTATTTCCACCAGTTCTCTTCATCATATGTCATCTTCACGCTTTCTCAAGCCTCTCTCTTTGTCTCTCTTCTCACATCTTTGTCTAGTTTTCCAGGTCAGGCTCTTTCTTTCCCTTTTGTCTTGGTATTTAGAAAGCTTTAGAAGTGTTCCTCTCCAGCTTATCATTAACCTATGAGTCTGTTTATTCATTCCTAGTTCATTGGGATTTTTCATTGTTTTTCTTTCCAGAATTCTGTAAATTAAAAGGCCAAGACTAGCCCATTTCTCTCTTGGCTAGAAAAAGGAACAGATTCAGATCACGCAGTCTTAGTCCATTTCCATCACCAGCAAGCTCACAGGGCTCATTACTGGAATGTGATGCTAGCGGTCGCAGCTGGTGGACCACGATCCAAAATTTATATGAGTGCTGACTGAGTACTGGGATGGGGTTGTCATGCAGACATATACGTCCTGCCATAAAGAGAAATGTAACTTTTTTTTAAAAAAAGTGTTAAACATTTCCTCAAGGTGACTATCAGTCTGAGAGAACTGAAGGGCTCTTTTTCCCTCCTAAACTGTGTAGTTGTGTTACAGTCGAGAGAACCATTTGACCATAGCCTTTTGACGGCTTGTCCATGCAATGAATATTGTTAGTGTAGAATTCAGTAGAAGGTTGTGAAAAGGCAGTAAAAGATACTAGCAATCCTGAGGATCAGTGCTTTTTGTCTTCTCATCCTTCTACCACTGTTTCTATTCATATTTCAGAAAGAAGATGAATATATTCCTGAATATGAACACAGGATAAAATAAAATCAGTGGGGAAAATAAGCTTATTTACTAGCACAGTCTCTCTGCAGATGTACATACTCTCCTTGGATGCAATTGTACTATTTAGCTTTTGAGCATCATTTCTCTGCTGTGAATTAAGGAAGACAACTTAGCATAAAAAAAATTGAGTATGTGACTGGCTTACTTTGACTTTCAGTTATGATTGCTCATATTAGGTGTTGATTTCAGAGGGATTGCCAGTATTTAAAGAGTGAAACAAAAACAGGTAAACCTGGTAATGTCAGAGATGAGAATCCAGATCTATATCCAGGAGTCAAGAGGAAAAACTCAAGGGTCTGCAGTATAGTCTAGCAGTAATCAAAATACTGAGAAGACACCTAAATACTTCAGGTGAGGAATTAGTCAACACTAGAATGTGATGCCTGAGAGGGCTGAGGAAGGGTAGAAACCATTTCTGTTTGGTCAATGTCTACTGTGAAGGCAGACTGGCACAAGACCCATGCCGTAGTTCTTTCAGAGTTGTACTTTCACTGTGAAAATCAAAGCAGATTTTGGATCTCCATCTTCTACAATTCTTCATCCGAAAAGAGAGACATACACCCAGTTACACAGCCTCATTCAAATAGGAAAGGAACTAAACAAAGGAGTCACCAGACAATCAGGGAATGACTGGAATCAACGTGCTGTGCTGTGCTCTGCTTGTGATTGTCATATGAACATTTGACACCACTGATTTCAAGAACAGTTTTAACTTATCAAGACCAGAATTTTACCATTTATCTTTGATTTCTGGTGCCTGTGTGGCCAGCTGTGTTATAACCACAGGTCAAATAGCCAGACGTCTATGAAGGGATAGAGCTGATGGCAACTATGCATTGAGGGTACAAGAAGTTGACCAAAACTCTACACAGAGCACTTGCCATTCTGTTGTTTTGGTAAAGTGTTACTGTTGTCAGCTGTCTGTAATTCAGTGGTACCAACAAGCAGGACCAAAGTCCCTCTGGACTGTTCACACAGGAAGACAATCCCTATTTTAAAGGCATTAGCATGACTTTTAAGCAACATACGACTGTGACAAACAAAGTGCTAAGACAGTGATGAATGTAATGCAGCTATCGTAAAACTACGTATGCCTGAAATTCATTAATTTATGTCTAATTAATTCCGATTCTATCCACCACACAGCCTGTCTTGGTTGATATATTGTTTGCTGACTATATGCAAGTCCATTCATTTAAGCTGTAGTTACAGGCAGATGGTATGTGCTTATAGCAAAGATTAGATCCACGATCCTGTGCATGGCAATGTGATAATGCTGTAAGCAGGTCAAGAACACAGGTTCCTTAGTGTGTTGCATGCATTTATGCAAGGCTTCACAGAAAACACTTTTCCAGAAACAGATCTTCTATATGCCTTATGTAAGAGTCAATTTTAAAAGGAGGCATTGTTCTTATTTATTACGCTTCTTAATCTTTTTACTTCTGTATTGTTTCTATCATTGTTTCAGGATATTTCTACTCCTATTAGAAGTGCAAGTGTGTATATTTATAAACCTGTGATTACTACACCTATCAAAATTTTGCTATTTTGATTAATTCTTCAGCCAAGTCTACACACTTCCACTCATCCCAGTGGGGAAAGTAATTGTCTTTCTACATGAAGTATGTAAAGTAATGCAATTACCTTTCCCACACTTACTGGAATCCTTTAACTATCAAATCTAAAGAGTAGGGATAATACAGGGAATCTAATCTTCCAGGCCCGAGAAGGCAAGTGTTTGGAGTAACATGAAGTTCCTAACAATTTATAAACTTTAGAAATCTCTCTTGCTGAAGCTTAAAATGCATCTAGTAGTTACATCATGATGTCAGAGAGCTACAACACTTTTTCAGGTTTTCTCTGCCATCTCTTCGAACAATATGGCATCACAGAGCATATATTATTCAGACACGATCCTGACACTTTAAAAAAAATTGCATTAGGAGTACACAGCTTAAAATTGCTTCATTTTAAACTCTGCCATCTTGCTCAGCCCGTGGCTGTTACCAGGTTTCCACTTCAGCATTGAATAGTTTGCCCAGTGAGCTAGAAATGTATGATTGTGATTTTCTTGCCAGTGGATGCAAGCACAGAACCACTCTCAACACCCACTTTTAGGTCATTGGTATGTTTTGGGGCAGCATTGGTATGTTTGGGGTGATAAAATAAATTTTAAGATATAGGGATTTTGTTTTCTCTTCAGTTCCTTCTCTGTTGCTGCAAGGAATGACTGCTGCATGATCCCATTGTGACCAGGCTATAGCACCGGGAAGCATAAACGCTGGGTGTTAGCTAGAGGGAAGATTGGCTTGCAAACAATAGCAAAAGCTCATGGCTGAGTCTTGCCAAAGTCCTGATTCAACTAGGTGGGCTTCCACCAATCTTACGTGTTGGGAGCATATTCCCATTGTGCGATAGACGTTAGGGTGTGGTTTTACACCAGCCTACCAATACCACTGCAATTAGTTTGTTTTCCTGGTGTATGATGCCACATGAAAGAAGGTAGAGAAGTTTATTTTCAGCAGCAGTAATGGCATGTGAATATAAAGTACAGACATCAATTTCAGATAGTGCTGACATGTCCTACACCTCCCATATATCAAAAAATAAGTTATGTGGGTATATAGCAGAGTCATCTCTCACTTACAATTATTTTCTTCTCATTTACCACTACAGATTTTAATGAAGTTACTTTTGATTTACGCTGGTATGCAAAGACAGTGAGGTCTGTTATACAGATATATGTGTAAGGACTTGAAAGAGGCAGGCAGCTTAAAAATTCAGAGACCTTGAAAAATGCGATTTAGAAATGCATACTAAATCATGGTAATTTGTGAGTACTTGTCTCAGATGATAGCCATGTTACAAATATTTGAAAACTTATCTCTAGAAATACATGGCAACAATTACTACAGCTATATACTTTCTGGATAAATCCTAGTGGTAAAAACTGTACAGATAAACAAGGCAGTATATCTGTGTATAACTGCTCTTTAAGTTGAATGGAGTAAATATTACAGTCAACTAGTAAATTCCATGCAACTCTGAATTACTTACACCATCAAGCTTGATATATCATGTATCATGAAGAAAAACATTTACAAGAAAGAGATGCAGGGTGAGAAAATAACATGTGCTTGGGATCACGCCTGAGGAAAATCAAGGAAGAATTCTCTTCAAAAGCACTTTCAGCTACAAATTGCCTTTTTCCAGGTTGCTACCAGAAATGCTTATTCTCGAAACTAGAAAATTCCACAGAACACATTAGTGTTAATTCAACTTTAAATACACACACACACACACATATTGAACCTTCTCTCATTTTCTTTCCAGTTCACCTTACAAGCCCTGTGGCCTTCCAGAAGCCCTGCAGCTTCTGACAAGTTCTGTTTATGATTGTGATACCGATATCCTTACTTGAAAGGCTTCAGAAAAACATCACAGAAAATACATCTCTACCTCTAAAAAAGTTGAAAAATATATAATCTTATCTACTCTCTCTCTAATATCATTTCAGTAATCACAAATTTAAACAGGAACTAGTATAAAATAAAGAGTAAACACAGAATATTTATTATCACAGTCTAGGAAGTAGTGGAAGTTTTCTCATCAAATATTTTCAGTTCATCTAAAGAGATGTGTCACCTTCAATTTATTACTATTTTATTTTGTATTCCAGACTTAACACAAAGATAACTTCTTTTGCACTGATGGCAATTTGAATTATTCAGTAAATGCCAAACTTGGTAGCTTAACTATCCCATTTTTAGGGTCAGTACATTACATCTAAATTCTCAATGACTCTATCTTAAAATAGAGAAGCTTCAACAAAAAGCATACATGTGTTTAAGCTATTTCTTTTTGGCTTTGGTGGATTTGTCCTTTAAAAAAATAAGTTATTGCTCTATATGGTAAGCTTTTTGCGCGTACATCATTACTGTACCTGAGAAATAGATGTTAATGTCTCTTTATAGATATAAACAGCAAAGAGTTTGATTTTGTTATTGTTTGATTTGGTTTTGATGGATGGGTTTTTATGCTAAGAATGTATGTTTAACTGCTCTACATCAATATCAAAATACAAAGAAGTTAATGAACGGGCACAATGCAAAATTCTCTTTCACAGCTATGCTAGTTTCCTTGTGGCTGTACACTAGATACCATGTTACAACAAGCTCACATTGTGCTGTACAGACAAATAAGCACTTGCTGCTTCTAGACAAATTTTAGAATAGAAAAATAGTAAGTGAACAACTTTATCATATTTGAAGGCAGCAACTTGCCATATTCAGTGGGGTTTTTTTAGTTATATATATATGTACCTCTAAACACACACACACACACACAAAGAGTGAAGGGCTACAAGGCTTTAAATCAGCCTCTGATTTTTTAAGTTTTGCACAGCTAAATGTTATTGAACTTCCTTCTTATTTCTGTTACAATGCAGGTTTCTCAAGAAATTGTGACTTTGACATGCCCATAGTTGGGAAAGCAAAGTAAGATCTTGAAGAGTGACGATGAACAAGGAAGCTAGATAAATGTTCACTGTGTTTTTTATTATTCTTGGAATTTACTGGACAATAAAAAAAGTACAGTATTAAAAATAAATCTCAGCAAATAGAACAGTTTACACAGTGCTATTATACACAAAGTTTTCAAACATCTGCCTACTCACAGAAAGTCCCTGGCAGGCCCTACAAACTCTTTATTTAGTGCATCATTAGCTAATGATCATGTTTTATGTTTCCCAAGTTTCTAGACAATGCCTTACGTTTTTCTACCTACTCATTCTGCAACAACTATTCGAGAACACTTTTGCTTTGTTATTTAATTCATATATATTTTAACGTATACTATGGTACAGCAAAAATCCAGTACAATGCTAGGTTTAAAGTTGGTTATGTTTTCAGAGAACTTTGAACACTTTGAAGGAGGTGACAACCTGTTACAGTGTCTCACTACCTTCATAATACAGAATTTCCTAGTGATATCTACTCTAAATCTATCCTCTTTCAGTCTGAAACCATTAACCGTCATCCTATCACTACACTTTCTGATAAAGAGTACCTCCTCATCTTTCCTGTAGGCCCCTTCAAGTACTGGAAGGCCTCTGTAAGGTCTCCCTGTAGCCTTCTCTTCTCCAGGTTGAACAATTCCAACTAACAATGTACCAGTCCTTGTTTCATAAGTGATTTACTGGATAAATTATGTTGTGTTAGTAGAACTTGGACTGCCTAAAGGAAGGGAGGCAAGAGTTGTTTTGCTGACTCAGACCTGCACAGTTGTTGGATACTGCTAGTCTAAGAGAAATAAAGCAGATGGAATGCACCAGGACTGCTGGGCAAACTCAAATGGAAGAGAGTCTACAGATCATGGAAAGAGGATCTGGCCACTTAGGAGGAATGTAAGACTGTTGTCCAAGTATGTAGGGAGTCAACTAGGAAAGCTAAGGCCTCCTTCAAATTTAAATTTAGAAAGCTAGCTTTGTGTAACGAAGTTTTTAATCTAGGAAAGAGAAGCATGGGATTTCTTTTAAAACCTCTCTACTAGATTTAACTGGATTAGACACATGTCTCATCAGGTAGTATCATCTGGTACCGGAAGATGTCACAATGGTGACAGAACTTCAATATCCAACACTTTAGAATTGCTCACCTTGACTCATGGATTTTTGTAAAGTCTATAATAGTTACAGATCTTCCAGATTCACGTATCATTGCCAGGACAAATTCTTGTGTGAATTACCTGCCTACAAACTCTTACAGCATACTTCTTTTATCTTTATGTCTAATTTAGAAACATGCTCTGAAACACAAGTTAAGTTATGATTAAGAGTTAAACACTGTAAAATGGGCTGAACTGATGTTTTTACAACTAACTTAATCAAGGCCAAGTCCTAAAAACCGTCACTGAGGTTACCTGAACTGCTTAGGTATCAGTTTGGCCTAGAATTAGTGCTCAGATGTGTTAAACAAATTTATGATACTTTGGGGCTCAAAGAGCAAGCTAAGACCTGGTCCCATCTGGTTCATATCTCTTACCTTGAAAGTTGACCTGTTCTCCGATGGCGGGGATTAGAATTAAGATTTGGGAAACTGTACACTGAAGATCTTCCTAACTGGTGGTTAATACATATTTAAGATGAAGAATGATGTGGACAGAACTAGTGATTTAATGTTGGTACAAGAATGAGAAGAATTCCTGATTTATCACTATGTTTAGAGCCATTGCTAATGCATAGAAAAGCACAATCTGAATAACTCTGTTGTTGAAACTTGAAGTGTTTGCAGCATTCAGTAAGAGCAGATGTCAACAAGTTCTCTGATTCTTTTGTCTGATGAGATACTGTTAGTCTCATTTTAGGGTTAGAATTACTGTTCAGCAGACACATTGAGAAGCTGTATGTACTGACCCATTCTACAAAGCTCCCATGAGAATATTGAGGGCTTATGGCACACTGAAAAAAATCTTACTGACCTCCTGCTCCAACAGCAGTTCAACCGTCTGTGATACAAAGTCTATCTGGGTACATCAGAACAGTGTGACCTTGGCTTAGTTTTACTGAGAAAATTCTTGTCGAGAATTGAAAAAGTATGCAACAATTTCAAGCAAGGCAGGAAAGAAAATAAAAAAAACACCAACCCGCAAGTATAGCCACTCAAGAAGTAATAGGTGGCAGACTAGGGGTTCAAGAGGGAAAATAAAAATAAAAATAATGACCCAAATAAAAATAAAAATACTGTGCTGAAAACAGTATAGTCTTAAAGGAGAAAGAAAAAAAGGAGAATCTGAGGATACAAACTGAAAGCCCATGAGTATCAGCCAATTTCAAGACACAAGAGAGGCCAGCACTTGCACTGGTTAGCAAAAGCTTGGAAGATGTTTCATCAGGATCATGATGATTATCACTATAGCTTATTGTTAGATCTCTATTGTGTATATTAGCCAATCAGTAATTGCTTTATGCTGAAAGATGCGTTCTGCTTACCAAGTCTCTGCACATCACAAACATTGCCTGACTGAAACAATTAACAAAGGAAGGGCTGCATGGCTGAGTAAACAAATCTGATTAATGATTAAGACCACTGCTGAAAAATCAAAGTTTGGGTTAAGATTTCAGTATCATGGTCTGAAAGTTTTCATGGGTCCTGGAAAATCTATAGGGATAAAATAAAAATAAATATTAGCCCAGTATTTATAGATGAAGGATGAAGGGCAACATGAAGCCTGCCTTCTGAATAGGTTGGGTGCTAAGTTTCCAATTTAAACAAGCTGGTTTCACTGATCCATGATAAAGGTCAATCCCGAGATTAAAGCTTCTGTGAAAGTCCATGTTCTACAGCCAATTTAATGTTGGACCCTAGAAATTCCAAGTAAAAGAGGGCTGACAGCCGTAGAGATTAACCGCTGTTGATAGTTCAATACAAATAGGTTTGCCTGGTCAGTGCTTTAGGTTGAGTTTTAGTATGAGACTGAAAGTCGGATCACAAAGATTTGCCACTCCTGTAAGGCAAGAGCTAACAGTAACGTACCATTGCCGGCCCTGTCACATGTACAGTCATCTTAACTATAATTAATGCAAGTTCAAGGTCAGAATCCTAGGGAGAAGCCTTCAGGGCTTTGTTGGCTAATCAGTCCTGCAGATTATTCCAGGGTGAAGTGAGGGCTGGCTCAGGTAGGAAAAACTGTTTGTCAGTTTGACTGCTAAGAATACTTATCTTTCAGGATACAGTCTGAATGAGTGTTCAAAGCAGTGTTTGATTAATGATTACATTTCTCACACCTCCCACAAGGCCTCCAGTTCCTGAAAAACTAAGTGAAAGATGTCACAGGTCTTACTACAGCATCAATTGACTTACTAATCAACAAAGAAAGGCTTAGAAGAGTTAGAATTTGAGTTTATTAAAGCCTAGTCCAAACATGTGCAAAAATCTTCCATGAGAAGGGTTAGTGACAGCTCATCGTATCATTTTTCACTACCAGGAAAAACATGTTTGTCCAGCTTATGATTATGACCAGGGAGACTATTCAGGAAACTGAAGACTCAGAGGTGTGTTTATTCCATACAAGCTGCAGAAAGAAGGTGAGGAATAGTGATACAGCAGGAGCTGATATGCTATTGCTAGTGTTAATTTACATATAGATGTTTAACCTTAGTTTTGGTTTAAATTTTAATCCAGAGTTCTCAATCCAGCTCTACATATTTGCATTTATTAGTTTGCAATATATAAAGCCGGCTGACAGTAAGAGAAATTAGCTTCCAAATCAGGTGCAGTTACATGGCCTTAGATAAAATCCAGCACTGTGCTGAGATTACAAGTTGGCAAAGCAGACACTGAGAGATCTGTGTTTATTGATTGATCTTGGAAGGTCTTTTACTGCAATTTAAGGACAAATAATAACAGACTTATTGCTCTTTCAGACATAGGTTCGATTGCTTGATCAGTAACTGAGATCAGAGTTTGGAAGTAAAGAGTGAAGATTTTCATGAAATATTTCAGAAAGAAAAATGATGGCTGTGTCTACCTGAGCTTTTTTGTCATTTGTGCAGGAGGGGGAAGGCTGCATTACATTAAACTTTGGTTTACAGTTTGAATCAATGAGAGCATTGGTCTTAGTGACAGAAAAACTTTGGCTGAATGTGGGATTTTTTTGCTCCTGATGGATCCCAGAAGTCCTGTGGGACTAAGAAAGTTACTGAAGATTCACAGTATGCTGAGGGTTGAAGGGACCTCTAAAGATCATCTGGTCCAACCCCCCTGTCAGAGCAGGATCGCCTAGAGTACATCACACAGGAACACATCCAGGTGGGTTTTGAATGTCTCCAGAGAACGAGACTCCACAACCTCTCTGGGCAGACTGTTCCAGTGCTCTGTCACCCTCACTGTGAAAAAGTTCTCATGTTTACATGGAACTTCCTATGCCTCAACTTGCACCCATTGCCCCTTGTCCTGTCATTGGACATCACTGAGAAGAGTCTAACGCCATCCTCTTGACACTCGCCCTTCACATATTTATAAACATTAATGTCACCCCTCAGTCTCCTCTTCTCCAAGCTAAAGAGACCCAGCTCCTTCAGCCTTTCCTCATAAGTAAGACATTCCACTCCCTTAATCATCTTTGTGGCTCTGTGCCAGACTCTTTCAAGCAGTTCCCTGTCCCTCTTGAACTGAGAGCCCCAGAACTGGACACAATATTCCAGATGTGGCCTCACCAGCACAGAGTAGAGGGGGAGGAGAACCTCTCTATCTACTAACCACACCCCTTCTAATACACCCCAGGATGCCATTGGTCTTCTTGGCCACAAGAGCACATTGCCAGCTTATGATCATCCTTCCATTCACTAGGACCCTCAGGTCCCTTTCCCCTTCACTGCTTTCCAACAGGTCAGTCCCCAATTTATACTGATACATGGGGTTGGTCTTTCCCAGGTGCAAGACTCTACACCTGCCATTGTTATATTCCATTAATTTTCTCCCTGCCCAACTCTCCAGCCTGTTGAGGCCTCACTGACTGGCAGCACAACCCTTCAGTATCAGCCACTCCACCCAGTTTTGTGTCACCAGCAAGCTTGCTGACAGTGCGCTCTGTTCCCTCATCCAGGTCGTTGATGAATATATTGAATAGTACTAGTCCCAGTACCAACCCCTTAGGGACTCCACTGGATACAGGCCTCCAAC
>VWZK01005204.1:123223-134158 GCA_013396935.1 Baryphthengus martii | reverse complement strand
TAGAGAACAATAAGGTCTCCTCTCAGCCTACTCTTGTCCAAACTAAACAATCCCAGTTCCCTCAGCCTCTCCTCATAAGACATGTTCTCCAGACCCCTCAGCAGCTTTGTTGCCCTCCTCTGTACCTGCTCCAGTACTTCAATGTCTTTCTTACGCTGTGGTGCCCAAAATTGGACAGAGTACTCGAGGTGTGCTGAGTACAGAGGCACGATCACTTCCCCTCTGCTGGCCACACTATTTCTGATCCAGGCCAGGATGCTGTTGGCCTTCCTGGCCACCTGACCACACTGGATTGCTCATGTTCAGATGGGTGTCGACCAGCATCCCCAGGTCCCTTTCTGCTGAGCAGTTTTCCAGTCGTTCTTCCCCAAGCCTGTAGCGTTGCCTGGGGTTGTTGTGACTGAAATGCAGGACCCGGCACTCGGCCTTGTTAAACCTCATACCATTGGCCTTGGCCCAATGATTCAACTTGTCCAGATACCACAGTAGAGCCTTTCAACCCTGAAGCAGATCAACACTCCCGCTTAATTTTGTGTTGTCTGTAAATTTACTGAGGGTGCACTTAATCCCCTTATCCAAATCATTCATAAAGATGTTAAACAGGACTGGCCCCAGCACTTGAGCCCTGGGGAACACCACTTGTGACCAGTCGCCAGCTGGATTTAACTTTGTGTTATTACTCAGGTCACTGTCCAGTAAAGTTTTAAACACCTCCAGAGATGGAGATTCAACAATTGCTGTGGGCATACATCTTTGAAATTATAACATTGTGTGAAATAAGATATATCACATTCCATACTGCAGAATGGATGCACCTGAGTAGAGTGCAGTATGCTGGACGACTCTTCTGAGTTGCCATCCCATGCAGTTCAAGCAGATGATCTTTGTCTACGAAGCACTTTTTAATTTAAAGTATGGTTATTATACCAATCCTGTACTGCAACGGCTGCTCTTGCTGCACAGTTATAAGTGGTAGCCCATTTACGGGAAACACTTCTTAAAGAAAAAGGCAGATCAAATTTGTGGACATCACTGCACTGAGGTTTTGGAGAAGGGTGTGTCAATGCTTTAACATTACCAAGGTTTCTCTTATAATACTATAAAATAATCCAGGGAAGAGATGTGGACAGATGGTTGGATAAGTTATCCTTATAGTTTTCACTGATAACTTTGCTTTTTTGATTGTCTTACCAAGGTTAAATTGAATCCACTTTCTATTAGTCATCAGTTGAAGTGTGCCATTGAACACTTATTAGACACAAGATCTCTCCTACAGCTGTGAAGCAGAATAGATACACACACACAACAACTCACATTTCAGCAAATTAGTAACTTCTACAATCAACTGTCACAATCCAGCTACAGAAAATAAGTATTTAGCAGATACTGAAAACCTCACAGTACCTTGAACACAAGTTTATCTCCACCCAGCCCAGCTTCCAGGAGACATGAAGGAGAAGTCCACCCACTAATGTCTGCCACCTAAAACAGAGACAAAACACCACTTCTGAATTGTTTGTCCTTTTTAACCATGTGGAGCATGACCTTAGAATCCACAGAATTTCGCACAGCATACCCATGACTCCAGTTATCTAACGTTTCTCTAGGATTTCAGGGATGCTACTATTCCTCTTTGAATCTTTCATTTCTGTGAGCCTTCCTTTCCTGCAAATTTTCTAATACTCTGTTTCTTCCACCTCCTGTTTCAAATGTTTTGTAAATTACCAGCTTATAATGATCTTAGTCATGTTACTGAATCCCCATTTTATCACCTCTTCCCACACAATGTTTACAATAATAACAGTGATGTTCCGGCCAAGATGATCTGAAGGCAAGGCAAGGTTTGTGACAAGAGATGAGTATCTTTTCATACATAAATTGTTATTGTTAGAACAAATAAACATGATTTCAGGACTCAGAGATTCGCTTCAGTTGAAGTAATAAGCCCCAAGGATGACATGGAGTTTCAAACACCAGCTCTCTGACTTCCCATGGTTACTTGTGCTAGGCTAAGATTACAAATTCCCTTGAACTCAGACTGCTTCCCCATCCCCAATTCTTGTGTAGTAAGCACCAAGTGAAGTGTCATCAACAATAACATCATGATGCTGCATGAGCCTCTGATCCAGAGCCTCTAGAGAAAACTCCTTTACAGCCAGATAACCTTGCAGAGAAATCACAATACTGTGGTTTTCTCGTTGAAAACAGTTACATATGTTCTGCACTGACTGACTGATCTAATAACTTATCCTGCCACAAAGGTGTTCCTTAGTCTATTATGGAAATAATATGTGAGGTCTTAGAAATGCTTGCGGATAACTTAAAATTAGTAGATGCACACTGTTGGGTTTTTTTAAGCTCCACAAGAAGTTATTAGCTTCCCTCTTCCTTAAGCTAGTGGTTTTCAGAGAGGTGTTTCACATTTCTTGGATGAAAATCCTTGAAGGTCTAGCACAGTTCAGACAGAGATACTGTACTACAGTGTTAAACTACATTAACATCTGTAACAGGTACAGCAGTGCTTTTCTTTATTATTCCCATTTATTGCAATGCATTGAAGCAATAATTTAAAATCTCTCTCACACGTACGCAAACAAACAAATATTCACTCCATGGCAGAGAAGAGTGAGTTCATTGTCCACATGGGTATGATGAATATTCAATGCTACTGTCACAGCTCACTTCACCTTTTTTTAGTTCAGGAGCACAGGAAAGCTTAAAAGATAGATAGATATCCCTGATGTTTGCTGCAGGCTTGACCATGCCCTATTCCAAGCTAGTGTTGAATTCCCATCAACTTCGTTGCGAAGAATTTCCTCTTTTCTCAGGTTTTATGGAGAGAAGATAAGTTATTAAGAGTTCCAGATGCTTAGCACTACGCAGCACGGTCTTAGATTATACAGGGAACAAAACCAAGGACAACAAACAGTAACAGTGTGAACTGAGAATAACACTCTTTTCCTCCCTTGCTCATCTGTCACAGTTCTAAATGAAGGCACATCTGAGCAACTTAATAATTTTCAAGAAAAGGTCATCTTTATAAGCCAGAATCTATGAAAAAATATTAAGCTGCTAAGATGCTTTTTCAAATAATAAAAAAAGGAAATAACTGTGGTAACACAGACGCTACAAGGCAGTTGCTTGCCACTGAAATTTGCTTTTTTACTGTTGATTTACCACAGTTATTCCCAGAGCTGATAGCAGTTCTGGTTTAGAAAGTCAGGCAAAAAGCTGATAGCAGTTCTGGTTTAGAAAGTCAGGCAAAAATATAAGCCATGCTAAGCAGCAGTAATGGAATTAAAGACACCCAGTGACCGCAGGTTTTACTGTTATCTCAAGAGAGCAAATGTGTGAAGTCTTGACTCTTAAGAGGCCTGATTTTCACTAAACGATTCACTAATTATTAACCTCACCAATGGTGTATGTGGATACTTGACAAAATATTAGATTTCTCATCGTAATCATTAACAGATGCTAGTGACTCGTGATGCAGTTACAACAAAGGCTAAGCATGAAAATAAACAGCATGGTATTTATGTGTGCTTGAAGATGGGCTTACGGTTGGCTGTCATTAGCACAGCAAAAGAATATACCACAACTGCACGTTACCCGTGAGTCTTATTTTCAAAGTACTGTAATTGCTACTTTTCTATGTTGAAGCATAAGGGTTTCAGAAAAATAAGAAATTATGGAGTCTATATATCTTAATTACATCACCATCATCATGTTTAAAAATTAACAAAGGCACATTAATGAATGTTTTACTAAGGCTTCATGAAGTATGTTCTCTAGACAGCAAAAGCCAGTAGTGACAAGAGGTACTGAAGTTCGCTTCAGCATGGAACAGCAAGACATTTACTGATTAAAGTAGTTTTTCAAATGACTGTATTCTTCAAATGGTACTTACCCTTGAAAAAGGGTAGGGTAGGTAAATTTCAGGACAGACAGGACATACTGGAAAACAAATACTAAATTAATGGACATCAAACACCTATAGCTTATAACATTAACAAACAATCACGAGAGCAACAAAAAAAATCCAAAACATTTCTACCAAAATAAGGAAAAATAAAAAGGCAAAAGAAAAAATATTTCAGTAATTTGTCTTTCCATGTCATAACAGCTGGATGCTGCCCCAGTCACTGTGGAAGGCAGCAGACACCAAAGTAATGAATGGACACACCAAACTACGGAGAGGAGGCTACCTTCTGAATTGCTCTTTCACTTTCTGAGCACACTCCATGCATGGCACTGAATGGGGAAAGGATTAAGAGGAACAAAAAGACACAGGCACTGGTCAATGAAAAGTGTATCATACCACAGAGTCAGCCTTTGGCAGAATCAAGACCACTATCAACATCATTGTTTCCCGATGATTAATTCATTTTACAGACCTAACATTCTGTTCACACATCATTTAGTGTAAAATATTAAGCAGTCCACAAAGCCCTTTGGAAATCTAATATATGTGGGGGGGGAAGCAAAGCTTCTGCATCATTGCTTTACTATGCTTTGTCAGGGTCTGCACATATGGATGCTAGTGTCTCTTCCCACAGCACACGTATGTATGCAAATATGAGGCAGAAATACATAAGCCTTTCGAGGTGGGTATCAGGATCCAACAACTTCCTGTAACGAAGTATATAAATACTACTTCTGCAACAGAGAACAACAACTGAAGCTTCCTCGGAGGAAAGGAGCGGTACCTGCCATTCCTTCCAGGAGGCAACGGAAGCTGTCACTGGCAAAAGGAGAAGCTGGAAGCTTTCAACAGAAAGGAAACCCTGGCGAGCACTTTACAAGGTCCAGTTTTCAGGTGTGGCGAGTGTCGCTAAGAAGCTGGCAGCAATAAACAGAGACAAGGCATGTTGATTCACAGCAGGTCATGGTACACACTCCTCTCAACTGCCACACGGGTTTTAAACCAGTGTACCCCCACTTGCATTTACACACCACCTGCAACGACCGAAAGGTCTATATTTTGGTTATTTTTTAATTTATTACACTAAAACCTACATTCAGGTTTGAAAATGGAGGTTTTATGTCAAAGTCCTTCCAAGTGTAGATGAGCTAAGTACCTTTTTCAATGCATGACGCAATCTGACAGCACTTCTAGCCCCTTTCCGTTTAACTCATCACAGCTCCTAGCTGTCCTCAAACCAAGTGCATTACCTCTCATTATGAACTTTGCTTCACATTTGGACTTTACTCTACTTTCTGGGCATCCTTAATAGCAAGTGTACCTTGGAACAGAAACCAGTGGCCAATGTTGAGAAGTGATTTCATTTTCACCTCTGAAATGATGTTTGTCTCTAGCTCCCTCAAGAAATCCATATCCTGACTGCTTCAGAACCATCTTTTCTTTGAGAAATCTGCACCAGAAACACAGACACACTCTTTAAGAAATAGGAGTGATTACTCTGTGTCCTCCTCACAGAGGGAAAAAAAAAGACTTCAAACTATTTCTAAGCTATACAATTTTATTCACAAAGTGACACTCCTCAGCCTACTTCTGCTTAAAAAGTTTCAGCAGTATTAACAGGAAATTAAGCTTCACAGTGAAAAACAGACTTCTTGTCCTTAATTTGCAGGCTAATTAAACAGTCAAATGGTCCATGGAAATTAATATTTGTTTCATTACTGCTGCAACTCTTGGAATATTTCACATTTTTCTATTGGATAGATGGTATTATTGTTCCAACATTCAGTGGTCGCTAGATACTGATAATGAATTATATTCAGGATCACTGGTATTTTCAAAGCAGCAGCATCTCTGGCTCTGTAACATTTCATTAATTTGAGCAATACGGTAGCACCTCTTCACACTCCTAAATATGCCAGTACTGAAATGCGTACGTTGTGGAAAGGTAACGATGTCACACATGGAGAAAAAAGGGCCATGTGGAAGACGCCTGTATTCGCAACGAGGAGCGCACACGGGAAGGGCGCGGGTGGGCCTGGGGCAAAAACGCCCGCGGCGGAGGACGGTGGCACTGGAGGCCGCCCTCCCCCGCAGGGGCTGACCCGCCGGCTCTCCCTAAGCGGCCAAAGCGAGCAGAGGGCACCGTCCCTTCTCCTCCTCCTGGGCCCCGGCACTCGTGTCGCTCTCTCAGGCGAAGTCCCCCCGCTCCTGCTCCAGCGGCTCAGCCCCCCGCTGCCCCCGCATATCCCTCCGCTCGCTCGGCCCCGGCCCCTCCGAGAGCGGGGTGGCTCCGCGCCCGCCCTCACCTTGTTGGTGAAGCAGGACGCCAGGTAGAAAAGGCAGAAGGCGAGGCCNGACCCCGCCTGGAGTTCTGCGTCCAGCTCTGGAGCCCTCAGCACAGGAAAGACGGAGACCTGCTGCAGCAGGACCAGAGGAGGCCACGGAAAGGATCAGAGGGCTGGAGTCTCTCCCCTGTGAGGAAAGGCTGAAAGAGTTGTTGTTCAGCCTGGAGAAGAGAAGGCTCTCAGGAGACCTTCCTGCATCCGTCCAGTACTTAAAGGGGGCGTACCAGAAAGACAGGGACAGACTTTGTAGCAGGGCCTGCTGTGACCGGACGAGGGGTAATGGTTTTAAAGTAGAAGAGGGCNCTGGAGAAGAGAAGGCTCTCAGGAGACCTTCCTGCATCCGTCCAGTACTTAAAGGGGGCGTACCAGAAAGACAGGGACAGACTTTGTAGCAGGGCCTGCTGTGACCGGACGAGGGGTAATGGTTTTAAAGTAGAAGAGGGCAGATTCAGACTAAGTATAAGGAATTCTCTTGTGATGAAGGTAGTGAAACACTGGCACGGGTTGCCCCGAAAGGTGATAAAAGCGCCATCCCTGGAAACATTCAGGGTCTGTCTGAATGAGGCTCTGAGCAAACTGCTCTAGTTGCAGATGCCCATGTTCTGTGCAGGGGGGTTTGACTAGATGACCTTTAAAAGCCCTTTCCAACACAAACCATTCTATGACTATGATTCCATGACTCATTGGTAACATGTAAACTATAAATATCCCAGGGAGGTAAAAGCAGTGAATGACGTGCCCTACCTAGGCACTGTTACTGGGCGTTCTTTTATTATGGCCTAGGTAAGCAAGGCCCTTTCTCTGCACTTTGACTTTACTCAGGTAATGCAAAGTACAGGGCTCTCTGTACACATACACCCTATTTCTTAGAGGACAGAGCAAAGCAGCATAAGTAAGGAACTGAGTGTGACTTAAACTGCGAAGTGAGGGTGGCACTAACCGGTAAACCAGAGGCCAAATCCAGCCGCTAAAATGTGCCTGTCTAACCGGCTACATTTAGCCTCAAAGGACAGAGTCAGCAGAGTGCAACACAACAGCTGAACGGTCTCCACTACACCATGACAAATAAAAGCATTTTGGTCCATCGGATGCAATCCTGTCTAGTTTCTAAGGAGGTGGCCCAGAACAGACATCAGATTTTCAGTGCTGAAAGGTTTGGTCCATCCAGGCCTACAGAGATCCCTGACATGCCACTGTATTGGATGCAAGAGATGACAGAGTAGGTGATACAGCATTTCCACTTTGCAGAGCATGTGTTTCTGTAACCATGTCAAATACATATTTTGCAAAGGTATAGTTTGCATTCTGTCAAAAATTTGGCCTGTAAAGCTTTAAAAAAGAGTAAAGTTCACAGGTACCTACAAAGACTAATGTAAGTATGTGATAAGAATGTTTTTGATTTTAATTTTAGTGGAATATAATTTTCATGCAAAATACTAGTGATGTCTCCCTTTGTGTTTCTTGCAGTATTTCTTATTAAAAGTGGAAGAGTTGAGCAAAGACAATATAGAATCATAGAATGCCTTGGGTTAGAAGGGACCTCTAAAGGTCATCTGTATACGTCCAGCCCTGCCGCAGGGAGCAGGGACATCCTCAACTAGATCAGGTTGCTCAGAGCCCCATCAAACCTGATCTTGAATGTCTTCAGGGATGGGCCTCCACCACATCCCTGGGCAACCCGTTCCAGTGTCCCACCACCCTCATAGTCAAGATCTTCCTAATGCCCAACCTAAACCTACCCTTCTCCAGTTTAAAGCCATTGCCCCCTGTCCTATTGCTATATGTCCTTGTAAACAGCCCCCTTGTAAACAGTCCCCTTCAGGTACTGGAAGGCCACTATAAGGTCATCCCAGAGCCTTCTCTTCTCCAGGCTGAACAGACCCAACTCCCTCAGCCTCCAGCCCTCTGATCATTTTTGTGGCCCTCCTCTGGACCTGCTCCCTTAGGTCCATGTCTTTCTTGTTGGGGGCTGTAGAGCTCTGGACACAGTCCCCCAGGGGAGGCAGAGTGGCAGAATCACCAATCTGCTGGCCACGCTTCTATCGATGCAGCCCAGGATGCGATTGGCCGCCTGAGTGGCAAGTGAGCATTGTTGGCTAATGTCCAGCTTCTTGTTCACCAGCACCTTCATGTCCAGTTTTTGCAGGGCTGCTCTCTATCACCTCATCTCCCAGCCTGTATTGATAATGAGAACTGTTCTGACCCAAGTGCAGGACTTTGCACTTGGTCTTGTTGAACCTCCCCACTTCTCCAGCTTGTCCAAGTCCCTCTGGATGACATCCCATCCCTCTGGTATATTGACTGCACCACTCAGCTTGGTGTTATCTGCAAACTTACTGATGGTGCCCTCGATCCCGCTGTCTATATCATTGATGAAGATACTAAACAGCGCTGATCTCAGTACCGGGCCACTGAGGGTCACCACTTATCACCAATCTCCATCTGGACTCCATGGATCTTCCTACAGGAAAATGCAGAGCCAGGTTTGAATTCCTGTAAGCCACTTACAGCGAGAGATTAAGAATGAAGATAGAAATTTCTGCCAATGTTATCCCAACTAATTTGAATTACATATTCAGTAATTGCTATACATCTTTGAAATTATTTAGGCCAATATAAAGGGAAGTTTCTGCTCTGTTTTTTAGGAAAAGATGTGAATGTGTGGCAAATTATTTCATTTACGTGTTATTTTACAGAATTTGTTAAAATACAATTCAGTTCAAAGCTTCATCCACTCATATAAGAGGTCATGCGATCAAGGCTTAACCATGTAGTATTTAAGAGACTTATTTCTGAAAATTAAAAACTGAATAAAAAGATATAGGAATATTAAGTCATTGTTAATATCTTCTTGGATCGAAAACTACCAAAACCCAGTTTTTTTTAATGTACTGGAACTGGTACAGCTGTGCTAGAGTAATGATTTTTCTCAGGGTAGCAGGACATTGCTTTGACATTTTAGTCATTTATAAAACGGTTACATTTAGCCAAAGAAGATTGAAGGGCAGCAATCTTCACACCCAAAAAGGTAGCTGCAAAGGGAAAGAAACAGTCCCTTTCCACCAGGGCTAAGGGCAAAGAGGGTAAGAACCAGACTGGCATGTGACTTACACTGACTAGGCTACGCCACCCTGTCGTCTCCGCGGTGCAGGCCTGTGTCGTGCCTGCCGGCTGTGTGTTACCGCCTGGGTCTCTAGCCTCTTCCAAACCATCTGCCCTTTATTTGAGTACTTCCCACAGCCAAGAACACTGGAACAGGTAGTCTTGGAAGACTGTAAAGTCTTAATGTCGTTGCAGGTTGCTAAGGATGAATTAGATGAACTTTTGTCAACCAAGCTGATTCTTCCATGTCTAAGAGTCGACGAGAGTGGCTTTTGCTGGGCGTGCCCTGGCAGTGCGGAGTTTGCTAAACGTGTGACAGGGAAGTTATTCCAAGTAGGCCGGGGGAAGCTGCAAGGGCTGTACAACCCCTCGATCACTTCTCCTCTTGGAGCCAGCCAGCTTTGCTTGGGTAATTTTCTGCTTATGGACGGTACCTGTGATGGCACATTTGTCTACATCTGCAGATACCTCGGACAGCTGGTGATGAGCCAGGCCTCAGAAGGTTTCTAGGCATCACTTCCTTCCTACTGGGAAATTTGCTTGAGCAGATGTTGATGCCTGTTACAACACAGTAGTTAGTTAATAGCTAGATTCTTAAAATGTAGTAACTGTCGAAAGCCATGTAAAGAAGGAACTAAGAGTACTGATGAGTGTGAGCTAGAGACAATTACCCAGGCAGGGCCTTGGAAGTAAGGAAGCAGCCAAAGCACAGCCAGCTTGCACAGCATCCCCGGAAGAGAACAGCCGGTGCTCAAGGCCCGTGACAACAACTGGTAAGAACATCATTCCGTTATGCCTTACGTGGCCATTTTTAATGAGCTAGGTTCTACTTGTTATCTTTTAGCAGGAACATCCCAGAGCCACTAGGCCTCGAAGACGTTAATCGGGTGTACACTGCCAGCTTGGCAGGAGAACTTAAGGCGTGTGCAAACTTTAGCTGAACTTCCTTCGTTATAACACTAAAAATCACACCCATAGGTCAAAAAGACCCCTGCCCAGGTGAAGACCCTTCCCCTGAGCATGTGTAGTAGTGGAATTGTGCAGTCAGCGTTATTATAACTGTATGTAAATTACTAACCAATCACTATAAGGGGAATGTGTTCAATAAGTTACTAATTCTGTGAATTTTCTGTATAAATATAGCATGAAGAATCCTATACGGTATGCACGCTAGCTGGAACTATCCCCCGTGTGTCATGTGCTGCAATAAAGAATGCCTGCCTTCGGAAACTCCAAGAGTATTTTTCTTCTCCATATTGGTACGGTATCAATGTCAGTGGCTGTATTGTAGCAAGACACCACCCAGTTACCCCTGTCCTGCAAAGAGGGCGTTTTAATCATGATGCTATTTTCCAGATTCATATTACATATAAAATTGAGGTGTAACATGTCAGACCACATACACAGTATTTAAATTTGTATTTACAGTGAGTTATGGGATCAGGATCAAATGAATTTGCTCATTTATGGAGTCCCCCCGCTTTTCCTTGGTTACTTCCTTAGATAAAAGCAAAGGTCACCTATCTCATTTCATCCGATTTGTTTCGGGGCCAGCGCAGCTCCCCG
>VWZK01005204.1:109062-122503 GCA_013396935.1 Baryphthengus martii | reverse complement strand
GCGGCCCGCCGGGCCTTAGCGGCGGCCGCTGGGTACTGCCAGGCCTTCTTGTCTTGCCCTGTCCGGCACCCAGGCCCTCCCGGCCGCTGCTGGCCTGGCTCCTAGGAGGACAAAGGCATGTCGGGGCACGGGCGCCGTCTCCGACCGACCTTCGCTCCCGGTGGGGGGGAGGGGGGCAGGCGCACGGGTAGCTCCGGTACGCGGCTGCCCTTCTTCCGCCCGGACTGAGGCCGTCGAGGGGACGCTGTGGTGTCGACATCATAGGATCATAGTTATTTGGCAAACTGAGCGCTTGGCTCTACTGCTTAAGTGAGAAAAGAGCCGCGCTGGACAGAGCATGGCGTGTTTTGCCGCTGCCAGGGACTATCTTCTTGGTGGGGAGAGCTGCTGTTAGACCCTTCTAAACGAGTTGCTTCTCTCCAAGCTCCGTTGGTGAGCAGGAAATGGATCTAAGTGAGTTTGGTTATCAAGGTTTTGAGTCACAACTTGGATTCTTCGTTGCCCAACCCTTCCCTCCCCAGGCAAAGTTGTATGCGGGCTTCTGCATATTTGAAGAGATGTTTGTGGTGTCTGTCCTTTCAGGGCTCTAGAAAGGAGGGAGGAGGCTGTGCATAAGCCCTTAATGCAGTGGTATTCCGAGAGAAGTTTTACATAGTTTCTGTGCATACCTGTAAGCAAACTTTCTGGGAGGGCTTTGCCTCCGTCTTCAGAGAGTACTGCCGCTGATAAGCTGACTCTTTTTTCCCTCCTGGTAGTAAGTGACCATTAACATCCTTTCAATCACTTTTCTTCCTATTGAGTTTATGAAACTACTCCTTGAGGTGTTGTCTCTACTTCAGTTCACCGTGCTTCCCTAAGTATCTGTACCAGACAAGCTTTTATAAGATTAGCTGAGCTTACTTTAGAGCCAGTGATAGTTAATTATCCTGATTATTGTGCTACCATTGCATTTCTTGCTGACTTGAATAAAATGTGTTTACAGTGTCCATGGGGAGCCCCTAACACAACATCAATATCATGTTCTCTTGCTGATGTCATGAGTGAACAGCTGGCAAAAGAGTTGCAGCTGGAAGAAGAAAATGCTGCGTTTCCCGAAGTGGTTGCGTAAGTTTAAATCCTGGATTAGTGATCTCCGTAGTTGTGAAGCCCTCTCCTAGTTCTTGTGCATTTTCTTACAATGTGCTTAAGGTGTAGCAATAGAGTAAATGCTTTGTTTATTACCTCCTAATTCTGCTTCTTCAGGTCCTTTTCAGTGAAGATGGCTTCCCCAGTTAAAACTCTTCCTTAGATTCTCTTCTCTGTCAGCCTTCCTTCTTTCTTGATACTTCCTTTACATTGTTTTGGGTGCTTTAAGGCAGTTTGTAAACTGCGTTTTCAGAAGCGTTGTTAGAAACGTGGGGTTTTCTTTCCCTTTTACAGACTCTTCTTACAGTGTTGACTCTTGTTCTAGTGTTAACTCTTGTTAAAAGTATTATTTTGAGAACTATCAGGGGCATCATCTGTATCTTCCTAATACTGAGAAACTCCAAATGTAGGCCAAGAGCTTACTAGTTCTAAACTCATGTAAATTTTGCCCGCAGGGTTTTTTGTGAAGCAGAGCAACATTTTTTTTTTAAAAAAAAGGTTTTAATTTATAAATATATGTATATGCACACATACACTTGTATGCCTTCTTTCTCTTTCATGAAGGACATCTTAAAAAAGAGCCTAATGCTTCTTGCAGAATGGTAAACAAGTAAAAGTTTCATAGTTGCATTATAAAGAGAAATGAAGTCGTGCTCTATTTGTGTTTAGTGTTGGCTGGAGGGGGGTTGGCAGCTGAGATCTATTCGTTTCTGTGCAGCTCTGCACAAAGTCTTTTGTACAGAGTGATGAAATGGTATAAAGTGGTGTTTCTGTTTATTGTCTTTATTTTTTTTTAATTCCCATTTTCATTTTGCGTAGTGTTGCTGAAGGACCATTTATTACAGGAGAAAATATTGATACTTCTAGTGATCTAATGCTAGCTCAGATGCTACAGATGGAATTTGACAGGGAATATGATGCACAACTTCGGCGTGAAGAGAAAAAGATCAATGGAGACAGCAAAGGTACCATCCTCAGAAGAAATATTTTTCGCTTTGAAGATATTCTTGGTGCTCTGCTTAAGTCGACAGAGCTGTGAAGAAGTAGCAAATCAGTGATAATCACAGCTATGCTTATTTTCTTTTGTTTCTCAAGTCTCCATATCCTTTGAAAATTATCGAAAAGTGCATCCCTATGACAGTGACAGCTCAGAAGATGAGGTTGATTGGCAGGATACCCGTCATGATCCTTATCGAGCAGGTATGTGGCAGTCTTAAACAATACCATTTCTTTTGTTAATAGACCTTAGAATATGCCATGGTTACATTAGGGTTTTTGAATATAAGGAGACATGTCAGTTGTACATACAATCAGGTCACCTAATTGGGACGCAGGAAGTTGGGTGAGTAACTTCAGGCTTCTGTCTGCCGGTATATTGGCTGCAGTGGACGAAATAACTAGTGTATGTGGAAAGTATTGTGGGATGTGCATATCTGTCACCTGCATTGGGCTCAGGGAATCTGAACAATATTGAATATTCCCATCTTTGACACCCCAGAAATGTGTCTGACGGCCCAGAGAAGACGTATCAGTAAGTCATAACATAGCAAAGAAGCTGTGGTATTTAGGATAAGGGAAGACTGCATTGATTATACAATTGAATTGTTCTGTTTAATAAACAAAATAGTTGCTTTTGTGGGTGTTGTGGAACCTTTATGAGCATTAGTTATGTTTGTTTAGATGTACAGTTTGATATATTTTTCTTACTGCTGGCAGATAAACCTACTACTACACCAAGAAAGGGCTTCATAGGGAAAGGAAAAGACATCACTACTAAACATGATGAAGTGGTATGTGGAAGAAAGAACACTGCTCGCATGGAAAATGTAAGTGAAAACTTAGGGAAACTCATTTTGTGTATAAAAGCGGAATGCTGTAATTTAACCAAAGAACTGATGCTTGTCCATGGGTACTACTGTATACGGTGCTGATTTTTTTGTTTGTTTTTTTATGAGAGGAAAGCAATGCAGTGTTTGGATTAGTTAGTCAGTCACATTGACAGTTCAAGTTGTGCGGGCTCTTTGTTTAATATTATTAAATTTGCACACAATTGTTTTGGCAAAGCAGAACTGTCAGCAAATAAACACCAAGGCTATTTTTGGAAAAGCGTAGCTGGCATGTAACCCTTTTTATTTTTAATTTTTTTGAATTAATTTTGCCTCCTGAGCCAAGTAACTTAATTGCAGTCAGATGTGAGACTTACAGCTTTTCAGTCTGTTTATACACTAAAGAAAGTGTATGTAATTGGTGCAACTTCTGCAAACAAAGGAATGCTGCAAGTGCTGTTTCTACAGGATGTTAGGTAATCTCATATCGATTTGGGCAGGACTTCCAGTTTGGAGTTTAGAACGCTGTGTTTTTAGCATAGTGACAATGTCACACCAAGTGGTTTTCACTTAGGTCCTAATCTACCCTAGATTTTTGCAAACCAGAATGACAAATTTCTGCATGCGCCAACTTCTGGTATCTGACAGTAACGATGTTTAAAATTCTGTTACTTCTGCTTGTAGTTTGCACCTGAATTCCAAGTTGGGGATGGAATTGGGATGGACTTAAAGCTATCAAATCAAGTCTTCAATGCCTTAAAGCAACATGCGTACTCTGAGGAACGCCGAAGTGCAAGGCTTCATGAAAAGAAGGAGAACTCCACTGCGGTATGTTTTTAATGAAGTCTTTTATGTACCTTTTATTTTGTGTAGAAGCTGAACACTGTTTTGGTAATCATAGAATGGTTTAGGTTGAAAGGGGCCTTAAAGATCACCTTAATTCCAAACCCCTGCCATGGTAATTCCTTGAACATTCCGTTTTTAGTAAAACAGTTCAGTGATATTATGTTAACGTTGCTGAAGGAAATGGTATTGGTCAGCTCCTACTAGAAAAAGGCTGTCTTTGAGTTACATTACTGTGAGAGCCATCAAAATAAGAGCAAACAGCTTCCATTTTTTTCTTATTTGTCTTTCAAAATTTAGCTTTTAATCAGCTACAGTGAATAAACTGCCTAAAACTATTTATAGAAACCTTCTAGAGGACTAATCCTCTACAGCTCTACCCTGTGACTCCAAATATCTGTCTTCATAGCAAGTTTCAGGAAGATGAGGTGACCAAGTAAACTCTGACTTAATTTAGGAAGTCAGTTGATGTGCTCTATGGGTGAGTTTAGGGCAGGACCTCTGGTAACCGCTGCTGTGGACTTCAGATTTGTGTGTTTCACTTCATATGCCATTCTATAGCAATACCAATAAAATAATACATGGGATATTTTGATTCACAATTTGTAAAAACTTCTTGAAAATGCTGTAGAAAGTGCTCTTGAGTCAACTTGTACTTTATGTGGAAATGGTAAAATACCTTACCAGCTTTGTAGCACATACAGTATCTGAGAGTATTACATCTTAGGATGGCAGTGCTGGAGCAGTTTGGCTTTGCTTCGTCTGTTTATTTAGTTGTAGATTTGGTTTGTTTGTTGTGGATTTTCTTCTTTTCTTTTCCTGTCAGTTGAGAGAATGCCCTTAGTACATCATTCTTTCCACTCAGTTGAACGCTTGTGGTATATAAATACTCTAAACTCACTGCAAAGCAAATAGTTTTTTTTTTAATGAATTGAGTATTCATTTCTTGCCTGCAGGAGAAAGCAGTGGATCCTAAAACACGTTTACTTCTTTACAAGATGGTTAATGCTGGGATGCTGGAGACCATCACAGGCTGCATCAGCACAGGGAAAGAATCTGTTGTTTTCCACGCATATGGAGGAAAGTAAGTCTATTGCCTGTTACTGACAGTAGCTTTAAGTACCAGGGATGGTTTAAAAAGCAGAAAACACAAAATATTTAAACAATCTACACTTTTTTTCATTCCCAAGACTTAAAAGTTTGTATTTGTTTATATGTAGGTAATAAAAGCTGAAAACCAAATGGTGCCAACCATAAAGTAAAAAAATCCTTTCTTTCCTCCTTGGAGACCATTTAACGAACAGGGACAAATCTGTAGCTTTCTGTGGAAAATTATGTACTCCTTTTATAAAAGAGAAGTCCTGAGATTCTGAGGAACTCTTTTCACCGACCTGCCCCAGACTACAGAGCTGTTACCATGATCTTAGGCCTCCTGAACATTGCCTTCCCATGCAGATGGCTCTATGATCAGCTCCTTCTGTGCAGTTCAGTGGAGGTGCTGTTTATTTTTGAGTTACCTTGAGAGTAGTGTTGGTATACTCTTCACTTTGCAAGTCATGCAATAGCCCGCTTCTAAAGACTGCTGTGCTGGAACAATGTAGTAGGTAAGCAGTGATGGTAGTGCATTGAAACACCACCAGATTAAAGTGGATTAAGAAAAAACTGGTAAAACTCAAATGCAGATAATCTAGAGATGTCAAGACGGAGGTTAAGTTAGGGGTGGGGAGAAAAGATGTGCTCCTTTTTTTCCTTTTTTTAACCTTTCCTTGAATGATGTTCAGGAGTGTTTTTTTGCTTAGTATGGGCAATGTCTGTGTGGTGTTTAACAAAACATTGTGATACTATATCAATGCAAGAGTTTTTTCACTTGTTATTTCTTGAAGCAAGTGCATTCATTAACAGGGCTTTTACCAGATGAGTAAAATTAACAAATTGGAGGATGGAACCTATTTAGTAAGCAACATATAATGAAAATGCCAAAACTCAAACACTCATATATAGGCTTAACACAGATTTTATAAGCTTAACCTGAATTTGCTTCCAAATTTGATAGAAAATCTGATCTTTTCCTCTCTTATATTAAAAATTGCTATATCTTGCGATGTTTAAAAAAATATAAAACTACGCATTTGCTTAAAGATGTGAATAGTTAACCTTGTTATATATTTGATTTTTTTTTTTCCATGACAAGTGCAACTGAAGATAAAGTTATACCTCCAGAATGTGCCATCAAAGTGTTTAAAACAACTCTTAATGAATTCAAGAATCGTGACAAATACATTAAGGACGACTACAGATTTAAAGACCGCTTCAGTAAATTGAATCCACGAAAGATTATTCGTATGTGGGCAGAGAAAGAAAAGCATAACTTAACAAGGTAAAGGAAAAAGAAGTGTAGTTGCCAAATGCCTGTTGGTTTCCTGTTCTCTTTTTAAAGAAGAGACACTGCCTCTTGATAGAAGTTTACATTTGATTTTTTAGGCTAAACAATATGGCACAGATTGAATAAGCCTCTGGTTTCTTACAGTTTAATGACTTGTCAGCATCTACAGTGATTTGGCAGCAAAATCTACAAGCCTGTGAAGTCAACAGGCTCTAGCTGTAAAAGTGGTTAGTTTCCAGTAAGCATTTTTAGACCTACTTAGGACTTTCAGATCTGAATTTTCCTATGTGAAATACTGTGGAATACATTTATTTATTCAGATTTCAATTAGGTCTGTTTCAGAGACTTCTTGACTCTGGATCGAGTTTCTCACACACAGCTCTCTAAGACTGGAAATCAGCAAGCAGGAACTAGAACTGGAGGGTTTTGGGGGTTTTGTTTTTCTAAACTAGTATCTGTTTTCTGATCCACAGAATGCAAACTGCAGGAATTCCTTGTCCTCAAGTGGTTATCCTTAAGAAACATGTCTTGGTTATGTCTTTCATTGGCCACGATCAAGTCCCAGCTCCTAAACTAAAGGATGTAACACTTGGTAGTGAAGATATGAAGAAGGCCTACTACCAAATTCTTAATGTAAGACAATGCTGACTTTTTTTTTTAATTTCCCCCCTCCAAATCTGGGTATCGTTTCCTTTTAGGGGAATACCTTAAAGGACAAAATGGCATTTATTCAGAAATTTTTTTTACTATTTTATGTATTTTATTATTTATATTTAATCAGGATGTTTGCATCACTTTCAAGATAAGGCTTATTTTGCTAGTCTGTAATGTGTGACATAGAATAAGTAAGAAATTATACATACATGAAAAAAATAATCTGAGTGGAAAATATGCTGGAACTTGATGATAAAGAGTTGCTTAGCAGCAGAGGAATTGTAAACAAGTAGTGCTCTTTTTATAGAAGCAGCATGTGGTTTAGAAAGTTCCCTGAAGTGTTTTTGGCCATCCAAATACTTACTTCACCATACTTAATGCTCTTCAGTAGATAGCTCTCTTCCTGCCTGCCTTCGTTATCAAATCTAGAAATCAGAATGAATTAGACTATTTCATGGTGGATACTTAACTTTCCTGTTATCTGCTGTAATCGGTTCAAACTTGTATCTGCTAACTGTCCACTCACTACTAGCTTTCTATAGACACTGAAAAAAACCAACTGACCTACCCAGCAGCTTGACATTATGAATGGTCTGTGCCTCGGATCTTAGATCAGTAGCACAACACAAGCCTGTTTTAGGTGAATATGCATACCAGTTAGGATTCAGTATCTACAACTGTGAGACTCCTTTCCTGTGTAATAGGAGTGAGAATGACAGGTATGTTTAGAGAATGTGTTTATCTGTCTCATGCACTTAGACTGGTTGACAGAGCTGATGTGAGTTTACCAGACTGATTCTTCTGAGTTGCCAAAGCTAAGCTCAGTGATAAAAGCTTAGTTTGTTGGCAGTTGACCACGCCTGTGATTCCCTGTATGGAACTTCATTGAACACTCGAAAAAAAACAATGTGAATTGGGTGGGTAATTGGGGAAAGGTGTTTTTTTTTGTAGTCATGCAAATGGTATTTATCTGGAGTACAGCATACTACATTCATTCATTAATTTGGTTCCTTGCAGCTGATGCAACAGTTGTATAAGGAGTGCAACCTGGTCCATGCCGATCTGAGCGAATACAACATGCTTTGGCATGATGGGAAGGTGAGCTGCTTCTTCATGTGGGAAGGAAAGGTTTCATCTAAAGTGAAATGTTAACACAAAGTGAGTTGCTTTTTCTCTGTGCCTGCAGGTCTGGCTGATTGATGTCAGTCAGTCTGTGGAGCCAACCCATCCTCATGGACTGGAGTTTTTGTTCAGAGACTGTAGGAATGTTTCACAGGTAAGACCTCCTTCATCTGACAATATTCTGTTATACTGAATGTTTTCCAAGATAAAACCAATTCAGAGCTAACTAAAAACCAACCAGTGCAACTCAGTAAAAAATGATTACCACCACGTATATAGAAGATCAGTCTTGCAAATTGTCCGTCCTGGTGGTGATGTTCTCCAAAAGGGAAAGAGGTGTGAAAGAATAAAACAGTACCACCAGAACTTAAAACTTTCAGTTATTTTTGTCTGTTGGTTAACAAAAGCAAAACTGTCTTTTTGACTAAATATTGTAACTTTAACTTGGAGAAGGAAAAGGAATATTTTGTGTTGTGTAGTCAAGTGTTTAATGTGTGCTTTTTATATCAACTAGTTCTTCCAGAAAGGAGGTGTGGCAGAAGCACTTAATGAGCGTGAACTCTTCAATGCTGTCTCTGGCTTAAATATTACAGCTGACAATGAAGTAGACTTCCAAGCAGAGGTACAGCTTTCTGTCTCACATTTTAATTTGGTTAGATACAGTAGCTATTGTAATACCTTAAATTTCCACAATTAGTTTGTGTAATTCCAAAAATCATTTTGTATCTCTTTTTGAAAACTTCTTTCAACCTAGTACAAACACTTTCAGCAACTCAGGTGGACAGACCTCTCCATCTCCTTTTGTGATCCCCCTTCTCCCAAGTATTCCTGTTGCATATAATTGCTTCTTTAAGTGTTGACAAAAATGTAGTGATCTGTTTTAGTTTAAAAGCTAGCTTTGTCGTCTTTCCTTACGTATGTTAAAAGTTAGGCAGAGAAAGGAAAGTTTGGTTAAAAAGAATAGTTGTTCTACTGCTTATTTTTCATATTTTAGGTCTTTAATTTACATAATGTAAAGGTTAGGCTACCATGTTCCATTTTCAAGCCTAAAATCATGTTAATGTAAATATGGACTAGGAATCTTTGGTCACTTTTGGCTTTTAACTTTCAAATTTTGGCTGTAACTCCTCACGGTGTGCATGCTGATACCAGACATCTCTAAAAATAAGTTGTCAAACATTTAATATTTACTAATTTAGAGCAACATGGCAATTCTGCTCGATTCCTAATGACAGTGCAGGTTTATAGTCCAGCATGTAGTAAGTGGGAGCTTGAAAACAGTTAACTCCTGGAGTAGGTCCATAAAGTGAAGAAGAGGTCAAGGGAACGTAATGTCACTGTTGTACAATCTTTATGTATCCCTTGATTAAGCAGAAACCCAATTCCCTCACTGGCTGTGGTGAGCACTGGGGTGTGAGGTGGGATTTTGTTGTCTCATGTCATCTTCTGTTTCATGGCAAAAACTTACCTTGCTGTTTACGTTGAGGTGAACTTGAGCAGCCCATCCTTGAACTTCAGACTTTCACTTTAGTTTTAATTACTAGCAACTATCTCCCATGGAGTGCAAAAGGAAGTAATCCAGACGTAAAAATCTGAAGATGAAAATAAGCTGCTGTAGTGTGTTACTCTGCACAAAACACTGAAGTATAACTTTCCTGAACTTTCACCATTTAAAATGGTTGCAGTGGGTTTGTAATCTTAGTTATGACTTCAGATTTTTCCGGTGCTGATGGATTGGCAGAGTTCCAGCAGAGATGTTCAGAGCGGAGAGGGGGACACTTCTGTGCTTTGGGGAATACAGTTCAAGTCCTCCTGGCAACTTGTGCATTTCAGTTTACATAGCAGGAAACTATAGAGGAGTGCTACTCACTTTTCTAACTTGTTGAGAGCAGGTATTTCCAGCTGTACTTCCAAGTATGTTGCTCCATACGTGTGACTGAATCATTTGAAATAGCAATACTGCATACGCCTCATCAGTTATCTGAAGCTACCCTTTAGCACTGTTTAGAAACATTCAGGCTTTCGGTGTAGCTTTAGGATCTCACCATGGGTTTACTTTTGCCTCCAGATTGAAGCTTTGGAGAAGATGAATGAAGATCATGTGCAGAACCATGGAAAGAAACTGTCAATGTTTTCAAGCGACGGAGACCCACCTATATATGACGAATATCACTGAGTGTATAGCTGCTAACAAAACAAAACACAAAATTGCTGCTTCTGACTATGTTGGTGCAGTGGTAAATGTCAACTACTAATGCCAAGAGAGCGTGGTTGACTGAGAATACCAAAATGGAAAACACAGCGAGCCTGTGGTGATGCCTCTGTGGTTTTGTTTGAACTTAGCCCACACATCAGGCTGGCACTGTGAGAACAGGCTGTCACTACCTCTTCAGATGGCCTGACAACTTCACCAGTTGCCCGGTTATGTTACACTAATGTAGCTGAGGTGGTCATATTTTGCATGATTCAGAGCTTGTATGTTTTAGTTTTAAATTTTTTTTAAACTAAAAAATCATCTAGATCATCCAAAGTATTTAGTGGGAGAGCACACAAGGGCAGTCCCTCTTTTTCAAGTAGCAGTAGGAAAAAAAGTAATTAAAAATTGTGTATGGACACAATGTCGATGAACCTTTCATCCTTTTCTACCAAAGGCAAAATGAAAATCCAAACAATGCACTGCAATCGTAACAAAAAAAATTTAACAAACCGGTGTCTTGATCGATTAAAAAGTCCATCTCTGTAAATACAGTTGGGTATTACGTGAGAAGTGGATTTGAAATTGCGTAACAAACAGTAAGTTCAGTTAGCTTCACTTTTAATGTACAAAATGGTTCCAAAAACTCAGTGCAAGCAAAAAAAAATCATAAAATTTATAAGAATCCTGTCTCTAAACTGCAATTCTGGGTAGACCATCAAACATTCTTACTCACCCCAAAGAGAATCATAGACTAGGAAAACTAAATATTGATCATTATTTTAAAACAAAGCTTTTTGCTTACAAGGGCAAAAAGAATGCTCCAATTTGTTGTCTTCTCATGCTATTATTCTTAATGTCAGTCCTTTTAATAAGTTCTGAAAATCTAGCAATCTCCAAAGCAACACATGACAGATGAACTGATATAGTGGGATGGTTTGGAGTTAGGAAGTTCTGATCTTTTTAACGGATTGCTGTTTCTGATGTCGCGCTCTATCAAGCAGAATATAGTGATGCAGTGTGTGACATTCTCACAGTGTGCTGGGAAAGGGATTTTTTTGTTTGTTTGGGTTGGTTTTTTTAAATCTTGTTCTTGGAAAATTGGTGGTGAAGTAAAAACTTGATCTTTTGGTGGTATTCTCACGTGATTCTTTGCATTGTAGGGGCCGCCTTGGTCCTCAGTGCCGCACTAAAGCGGTGTTAGACTAGAGCTACCCTGGTTCCTTAGAACAACAGAAAAGTGACTGGTTTGGCCAGTTTCATCCCAGTACTTGGATCCTCTTCCCAATTGTCTTGCGTTTACCCCTTACTTTTGAAATAAAGGAACTTAAAGGAGACTTCAATCTATTCCTAATTGGTCAGGGAAACAGTTGCCCAAGCTAATGGTATCGGGGGTACAACAGACTAGGCACAGAGAGGCAGGTGCTGCAGGTACCTAAGCCCTTCAGGAAGACCAAAAGCTTCTGTTGTCAGATAGATCCAAATCTTGGCCTTAGAGGAGAAGGCGTTTTAAAAGAAAAGCATAGTCCTGTTCTAGGCTTCCTGTAAGTCTCAGTGCTCGCGCTGAGAGAAAAAACAAGCATCTCAAAGTGGCTGCTGACACCTTACTATGTGCGTGGCTAGGAAAGATGCAGCTCGTTAAGGATGTTTGCATCAAGTGAGAGGAAGAGACACGGGGGTAATGGAGGTGAGAGGAGGGTGGGGTTTGAGCTGTCGTTTGAAACAGGCTGCTGCTTGTATTCTTGTGATTGGACTGAAGCCTCAGTTGCTGCAGTAATTTTTAATTTTCTGAAAGCTGTGTAGCACAGATTAAAAAAAACCAAACCAACAAAACACAGAAAAACCCAAATAAATGAAGCGATGGTCCTCAAGTCTGTGATTTAAAGCTACTGAGTCTGATTATATTGCCTAAGCATTTTTTTTCACTTCCGGCAGTAAAATTGGCTCCGAAATTTGCTTTAAGATTTTTAAGACATCTGGACATGTTGCCAAGTAGTTGAAAAGAAGAAGCTGCTAAAACAAGCCTTTCCTTGGACTCCTTTGAAGTTCTAGAATTTATTAAGCAAATAGAGTCTTAGAAGTAAATCTGGCTTAATGAACTTTTCTGCCATGACTGTTCCAATGGCCAGTTCTAAAGCTATCAGACTAGTTTGAAGCTGTGTGTTTATATACTTCTCTGCTGGTTCTCCCCTCCATCTACTTCAGTTTTCTACTATCCTAATATTCCTGTTTCAGTTACAGAAGTTGCTGTCCTGTAGGAAGTTCTAGAAGGTTAGACATCAGTAGAATTTCTTAAATTTTGTCCTTGAATTAACTCTTGGCTAATGTGCGATGAACTTTTCATTTTGTAAAAAAAAAAAATGATTAAACACTAAGGTGCTGTCATTACTCTGGAAATCCTTGTCCTCTCTAGCTAACACGGAATTGTCTGATGATGCAAGAGGGTTCTGCAGAACAAGGAGCTTATAATTCCTAGTTCTTTAACTTCTCCAGGCTGATGTGGAATTAGTCCAGTTGGACTCGGTGGGTCAGAAGTCAGCAAGCAGTTGTTTGTGTGATACTGAGGTAGTAGCTGATAATTGAATTTGTATTTCTTCTGTACTAAATTGTGTCACTTTGGTCTAATCTGAAACCAATAAGCAAATATGTAATAGAAATGGTGTGAGAAAAGCCCAATTATACTGTAGGCAGCGACCAGAAACACCCCAGTGCTTGTTTAGCGTCCAAGCTAAAATCCAAGTAAGCATAAATGCTGAGAAAGAATACAAACTTTAACTCGAATAATGCTTTATTAATATTGTTCCTGAAATAAGGAGTATTTTCAGAATATGATTTCTCTTCCTGATCTATTTTACAACTAGTCCTTGAAAAGCAGTTTCATGCTGAAAGGCCGTATCTCCAGCAACCGCTTCCGTGGTGAGGCAGTCAAGGTGGACAAGGTTCCTTTTTTACCCCCACCTAAGAGTTGGGGCTTGCCTTTATTTTTTTTTATTTTTCATTTTTATTTAATACTTTGTAGTGCTTTCTCAAAAAAAAAAAAAGAGGTTTTGCCAAAGGCGTTTGTCTCAGCTGTCAGCATTTTCCTTCCAGGAGGCTGGTATCGAAGAGGCCCTTCCCAGGTACAGGAAGCGATTTCAGCGCGGCCCCCGGCACTGCTGCAGAGCGGCACCGGGACCGGGACCCCCCTCGGCACTGCTGCAGAGCGGCACCGGGACCGGGACCCCCCTCGGCACTGCTGCAGAGCGGCACCGGCACCGGGACCCCCCTCGGCACTGCTGCAGAGCGGCACCGGCA
>VWZK01005204.1:64917-108280 GCA_013396935.1 Baryphthengus martii | reverse complement strand
CCCCCCCGCCGTGCCCCGCCCGGCTCTGCAGGCTGAGGTGGCGGCTCCGGGCCTGTTGCCGCTCCGAGCGCAGGGCTCTGCGGGCTGTCGTGCCTGGGTTTCGGTTGCTCCCCCTCACTCGGCTGCCGAGCACGAGTCTGGTTGTTCCCCCTTCCGTGGAAGTGCCGCGCTGCGCGGTCTTGCTGCTGGGTGGCTGGCTCAGGACCTGTCATCTTCCTAGAGACCGGAGAATTTCTTTTTCTCAAATGCATCAGCGTAGGTTTATTAAGTTTCATTTCACCTGCCTTTACTCTTACGGCCGTAAGGGCTTTCTCGAATTTTTCAGAATCGGCACTTTCTCTTTCTATTCTAGATGTCCCAACGTTACTGGCAAACTTTGCCACTTAACTATTAGCATAATTTCTCTGACTTTCTTTTTTCCTTTTCAATGCATAAAAAATATTTTTTTCTAGCTTTACTTGTGGCTTGGACCTGAGTGGACACTTTGCTTTTAATTTCTTGGGTTTAGTTCTCTTAAGTGTGTTTCTCCTTATTATCCATACGGGCTTCTGAATATTCAACTCAGTATAGCTAAAAGCTCCCCAGTGCAATATAAGCACGATGAGGCTCATATAGATAACGGATACGTTCCACTGTTCATTCCTCTAATTGTTCTGTGACCTCAACATAAGCAGAATTTAAACATTCAAGGTTTCTTCCCCACATAAATGGCATGGTTTTCTGTGTGCAGTGTGGACATGACCAGTGGCGTATTTGGAGAGGGAGGAGTATTTCTGGGATGTGCTCCTTGCTGTTGTGCTCCTCTCAGAATTATCGGACCTTTTACTTACATTTTGAGGGACAGCTGAAAAACCATTACTTAAGCTGCCTGTCGGGAGACACTGTATCCCAAGGTGAATGTGATACATCATAGAAACTTTTTTCAGAGCTCACTTGAAAGAATTCTTTTTTCAACTTTAAATTTAATTCTCTGTATTTTCTCACTACTCCAAAACGGCTTAATTTCCAATGTTTCTAAATCATTTATGATCAGCATTTCAATGGCAGTTTCCCTCTTGAACGGCCTTAATATCTTCTCATCTCACAAAGATTAGGAAAGCGTTGCCTTCATGTTCTATCTACAGCAATATTAGAAGTGGTTAAATGAAATATTTATCGTTCTGCTAAGGCTGTGGACTTGCTTGCAATTTACAGTCAACACCCGTATTCCTGCATGAACATCCCGCGCCAGTGGCATGGCTGGTGTTACAGAACAACGGAGCTGTTATTCTGAGACCTGATCTCTGGGCTTCTACACACACAAGTACAAATAAGGCATCTGCCCGATTTTCTAAGCCAATTAAAGCTTGTAATAGCATGACTTTTTTTTTTTTATTACCTTAAGCCAGCTCAAGAAGTGCCATAGCTCTAGCAGGTTTTGTGCATATATACGTGTGTAGTTGCCAGTGCAAGTTGGCTGAAACTTCTTAAGTCCTCACAAAACTGCAGATTAAACTCTTCATATCTAGTAACGTGTTCTGACAAGGACAAACTTCTGGGTCCCTTAGTTGCATCTCTTCCCAATCCCAAAGCTGATTTCATTTTTTGTTTTAAACAATGCCCTGATGTCTCAGAGATTTTTTTCTAGTACCTGATTTAGTAAAATATGAATATTTTAAAAAAAAGAGAGAGAAAAGCTTATACAGAGTTTTACCATTTTGACTTGCACGGTAGTTCAGAAGTGCCTACGAGACTGTTAGAGGACTGTTGGACACCTGTCAGCAGCAAGGAAACTTGGAACTCCAGAGGAAGGAATTTGTTGTTTACTGAATCTCGATGTGAACTGGCAGATCTGCATAAAACCAAAAATTGGGTCTAGTAAAAAAATTAAAAGTATGGCATATAGAAAAGGAAGTATGTTAAGATTATGATTTTGAATAAGCTACAAATATGTTCAAAACTTTTTAATAGGTTTTTGCTGTTCGATCTGGTGGAGCTACAGGAGTTGTTGTGAAAGGTTTGGAGGACAGAAATCCCATCTCCTTCAGGTAAGGCACCTTCCTCTTTCTTGTCTTGGGAAAGAATTCTGCAGTCTTAAAATCATGTGGTACTTAGTCCTCATCTACTGTAATTCAGGCACAGAAAATTTACAAGTTGTTGTGACCATATTTTGATTTTATTCTTAGACATAAGCTTGCAGTTAGGTTGGCATGCCCCTTCGTATTCTGGGGGAAAAATTTATTAAGTTGTGGCTTGTGGTTTTTTTGTTTGTTTGGGCTTTTTTTTTTTTGTGCAAAGCGATGTTTTATTAAAACACGCTATATATGTGAGAGAGTGGGGGTATTCAAACTTGTGACTCCTATAGCAGCAGTGACTTGTCCAAAGATGAGGTTTAGCAAGTTAAACAAAATGAAGTAAACTTAAATGTGTAGGGAAGTGTAATTTCTCAATGTCACGCCTGTGATCCAAGCACAGTGTTTCCTACATGCAGGTTTCTTGCATTCTGTTTCTTGTTTAATCTAAATTCGCTTCTTTCTTTGGTGTCTTCCATTTCTCATGGAAACGTTTTGGGGTTTTTTAATTTTTTTTTTCCGAATCTGACAACAGTACTTTCAATGAAACTATCTTTAGAAAACTATTTTATATAAGCCTCTGTTAAGAGTGATGGCTCTTTGAACTCCGCTGTCTCTACGTAAGGAAGTATTCTTTTACTAGAAGATTGCTTCAATCCAGATACAGGTGAAGCAATTTGTAGTTGAGGTGTTTACTGTGATCTGTCAGGTAGTCCCTAAGGCCTGTCCTGAAAGTTGCTAATTTTATTTAACTACTCATGTCACAAATCCTGATGGAGTGGAAAATACTCGGTCAACTTCAGGAAGTTCTACAATTTTTCTGCTTGACTATCTAGCTCTCTCTATTGGAAGTAGAACTATGCATATTGGAAGTAGAACTATCTTATTTGTGCCAATTGTGATGATGCATGTTTGGTAAGAATATATTTTTTACTTTTTAAAATGATTTGAAAACAGCCTCACTCTTCCTTTAACATCAGAAATTCCTCTGGAGGATGTGTCCTAATGGGGAAGTGAGTAGGGGCTTGTGCGTCAACCAGCAGTAGTTCTGGAAGTGAAGGAGCTGACTGCAGAATATTGCAGGAGAACTCCAGACTCGTGGGACAGAACTGAGAATGCAGGTTTGAATAGTCCCACAATCTTCCAATTCCACATCGTAGGTCGACATAGCTGAGCGCTCGTAGTAACTTCAGGTGCTAGTTTGTGCGACTTTAGCCGTGTTTCTGTAACGGATGCATCAGGACTTCTGACGAGTGAACAGCCATTATCTTCCAGGCTGAATTTTAAATCCTGTACTTCTCAGGCAGCACCCGTGAGTTGTACTGAAAAGCGTTTGCATTACACTTTTTTTTTCATCTCTCGTCATTTTGAGGGTGTATTACAGAGTTCTGTAAGAAACTATTTTAGACAATATTTCCGTAACTTTTACTTTCTGTATAGGATGGAAGACAAAGGAGAAGTGAAGTGCATCAAATTTTCCTTGGGAAACAAGATACTGGCCGTGCAGAGAACTTTGAAGAGTGTGGTAAGAAACCTACACCCTGCAGATAGGGGATTGGAGTTGGAAATCTTCTACTTACAGTACCAGCGTAGGAGCCTCCGAGAAAAACATTCAAGAGGTCTGATGGCTAACAACAGCACAGTGAAAATTCCTCTGTAGCAGGCAACCTTGTTGTCTTGCGGGTATCGTCGTCTAAGCAGCGGGGAGAGAGGGAGGCAACTTCTATACCAATTCTCTGGCAGGGGCGGAAGTGAAATGTACTAAGTCAAGTTTTCTTCTATTTATCTCATCCAAAATACTTCAATAAACTAATATCTGTTCTCTATTTATATATCTTGTTTGTGCTTCACAATTGCTAATATACTTTATGGGTGTTTTTGCAGGATTTTTTGAATTTTATTCCAGATAGCCCTCAGCTAGAGTACACACAGGAATGTAAGGTAAGATAAACATCCCACACTCACATGCTTAAGTGTAACTCTAATATTAGTTTTGCTGGTGCCCTCTACTCTACAACAGAACTAATTGAGATACCTTCTGAAACATGAAGTAACTGAGGTATGTAGTCACTACTACCTATCTGAATTAAGGTAAACAAACAGTTATTAACAATACCATCAAAAACTTCCTGGTTCAGTCACTTTAATACTTTTCTTAGAAAGGACTGGAAATGTTGTGGAGGCAGCAAATCTCAAGGTTTGGGAAGCAGATAAGACAAAGTGCTGATGATAGGGCAGTAATTATACTAAAGCCAGATACGTGTATGTGGATCTTTTTCCCTAATTTCACTAATCAGTGATAGCAAACTATGACTAGCTTGCATACTGTGTTTGGAATTTTTAACAACCTTTCTAATTTTTTCATTATTATTTTACCAGAAGCAACTGCTGTTGTCAGTGTTTGTTACTTTCCAGCTTTTAACTAAGATAAATTACGTTTTGGGCGAGTAGAACGCTAAAGTAAATTTTTAAACATCTGATTTGCACAGACCTCTTCATTCCTGTAGACTTTAAAGCTGAAGCATTCTGCTTCATTATTTAGGATTATGTGTTTGAGTAAACCCTTCTAGCAAAGCATTTATGGTAGTGTTCTGAGTGGAGTCATGTCAAGTGTTTCCACTTAAAAGTTAACTTCTGTCAACAGAAAGAACCCGTTTTTCACGTCTGGCAGTACAGTTTGAACCAGAACTTGGTTGTATTTAGAGTGAAAAGAAAATTTGACTGTGTAATAAACTTGTAAATGTTACACACTGCCAAAAATTAGGGTCATACAGTAGTTGTGTTTATCCATAATTTTGGAAGTCTTCACAAAAGTAGCTAATGCACTCTGTCTAGGTGGCCAAAAGTATTAACTCCAGTGGTTGGATAACTAGATTATCTTTGGTCTTGCATTCTTCATTTAGCAGTTTTAGCTTATCTGAATAGTTAATTTTTCCAAGTAAAAGAGTGCTTTTTTGTTTATTTGTTTGTTAAAAGACAAAGAATGCCAATATTCTAGGATTCTGCTGGACAAGTTCTACAGAAATTGTCTTCATCACAGATCAAGGAATTGAATTCTACCAGGTAACACAAGTAACTCCTCTGGGACGTATGTAGAGATTCGAAAATGTCACTTTTTGACAATACCTTTGAATTCCTTTCCTCTAGCTCTCTAACTGAGGGTGCACTACTGAAAAAAAAAAAAGAAATTCCTGCTGTTTTCTTTGCAGACTATGGTTATTTTTCTTTGAGACGAATACATTTTTGGGGCAGAGGGAATTTATCATTAACAGATTATTGAGCACAGCTAAGGAAGACAAATTGTATAAAGGAGTACTGAATTACGTCTCAAGAACTCTACATGAAAGAGGTGCTCTTGGCTCGTATGAAATTGAGTAGCTAAATCTAATAATATGAAATATCAATTCATGCAAAACAAAGAAGCATTGGGGTGGATGTGTGCATGCTTAAAATGCAGCAACGAACAAATCATTGACTAGACAGCGTTACCCTTCTGCAAATTGGCTGCTTCCTCCTACGCTGATGTCATTGTCCGAGTTCTTCTGTGTTATGTGCATTTACCTCTGCATGGGTTTTTTTGAAGAAATCTAGTGAATAAATAGCCCTTTCTGACATTCATGATGAGGGATATCATAAACTTCCTCTGAAGCTGTGCACTTGACAGTAGTTAAGTCCTGGAGCTAAGACACAGTGTGTCACATAATTATTGTTACTGATAACTAGTTCTAAAGAAATTAACTGAAAAGCAGCATTATTTCCTGCTGATTGAAGGGGAAGAATGTATTTGGCACCTAAAAGAATTATGAATACCAACTCTGTGGGTAAAAAGACTAAATCAAGTAAGTTTGGTTTTGAAGAGAAGTCATTTAAGCCTTTAAAATGAAAAGAATCAATTTATATACTGTGTTAGTTCTTAAAAGTTTAAGGAAGCTGGGAGGTGAAGGCAGCAAAGATACTGTAATAACTTTTAAACAAAACTATTCTGTCAAGCCAGGTGTTTTCTCCATTAGGAAGAGAACTTAGACCTAGGTGAGTGGGAAGACACAGCACTTTTCAGCTCATTAGAGAAGGATTTGATGTGCCTTTCCTTAGCTACAGGAAAAAGGGGCCTTAGCTGTAGTTGTCAGGTTTCTGGTTTTTAATTCTAGCCCTGTAAATGCCCTTACACTTAACTGTTTCTCACTTAACATTTCCAGCTACTACAGGTGTAGTACCATTTATGCTGTTGGAATCCTGGTGGTAATGTAATGCTAATACCCTCTGTTTCAGGTATTACCAGAGAAAAGAAGTTTAAAACTTCTGAAGAATCAGAGTATTAATGTCAACTGGTACATGTATTGTCCAGAGAGCTCCGTTATTCTGCTTTCGACCACGGTCCTTGGCAATGTCCTGCAGCCATTCTATTTCAAGGTAAAGGGATATGCTCCAAGCTTTTCATTTTGTTTGCTTCCTTTTTTAGGCTACTTCTTCACTTGAATATTCTATTGCTTTTCCTGGATTTCTTCCAAGAGGTGCATGTGTTCAGCATCCTTGTATGACTATAAGCAAAGGACAAAGCAAAAATCTGTAAGGCAGTTCCTAGGTGATGGCTTAGAATTAAGTAATTCATTCTTTCTTATGTCCTCTTTGGAAAGAGGTGTGTCCACCAAATGTTGGACAGTTGACTTTGAGAAAGGAAAAAAACCAAAACATTAGTGACCCAATATTTGACAAATACCTTTCAAGAGATCTTTTTTTTTCACTTAAGTATATATTATTTACTTCTAGTAAGGGTATTTGTACTCTGTAGTATGCCAATAAAGAAAAATTAAGAGCCTTTCACTTGTATCTATAATTACAACCTTCTAAATGTGAGTGGATGAATTTGAAAAAGAAAGAAGAAAAGGTAGCACTTAAGAAACAACTATTGCCCCAAGCACAAGAGGGCTTTATTTATAGTATTTCTTTCTCTTGGAGGTCTTCCCTGTGGACAAGACTTAAAGTTACTAGGAAAATATTCTTCTTTTTTTCTCTTCAAAAAAAGTGTGTAGTGAAAACTAGAATCTTTGAAGTTAGTAAGATGATTTAAAAATGAGGAAAAGAACTACAGCACTTGTCTTGTTCTATTAAAGGATTAGGAAGATTTCTGTGGTACTCTAAGGGAAGAGATTAAAAAGAAGCTTATTCAAATGGGTTTCCTGGTTTGGGTTAATCTTGTGTAGCATCTGTACTGGGGCCTGAAATTACCTTCTCTTTGGTGGCTGGGTGGAACTTAACTAGCCTCTCACAGTTTTCTTTTTAAGGACTTAAGTAAGTCATGCGTCCATCTCCTAAACATTTTGAGTCAAGTTGTAGCTTGAAGAGAAGTAATTTTTATTTCATGTTCAGAAGGTAATCTTTAAAGATTTCCTGAGACAGGCACTGTACAAAAATAATCTTTGAAAATAGAGCTCTGGCAAAGGAGCTATTTCTGTAGTGCTGACACTTCACACTTAAGAATGCATTAATGAAAATGGGAAGTGAATTTCAGTAAAAGCTTCAGAAAGTCTGAAAACTGGCTTACCTGTAAATTCTGCAGGGAAAGTGGAAGAGGAGAGAGGAAACCTTGGATAGGAGCAGTGATATGCTCCGAGTTTAAGGCAGGTTCTGGAATTAGCAGGAGCAAAAGGATACTCAAATGGGTAGGAGGTAGTTATTTCCCTCTTCCCAGAAAGCACTTATTTAAGAGTTAGAGCATAGAATTTGCTGGAAGAGAGAGAGGAAGTTAAGAGACCTGCTGTTTGAGGTGTCCAGGCCAATTGTAAATGGGATTTGCATACAAATTTGTCTTGTTTTAATTAAAATTGACATGCTTCTATAGCTGAAGCTGATGTTATAAAATAAAGATGGTAAAGCTGCTAAAATTGTAATAGCAGAAGTGTGTCTTTAGACTCCCTTTTATCTTTTTGGTTAGAAAAAGTGTCAAAAGCTTTCTTCTTTTCGGCTGTTACTGTTCTTTGCCTCATGGGGGTGCGATTGATACAGCAGTTGATTAACGGTTGCTCAAGACCTTTGTGTTCCACGGCCTAACAATGGGGTTGTTTGTTTTTTTTTTCTGCTGTTAACAGAGTGGAACAATGTCAAAACTACCAAAATTTGAAATCGAGTTACCTGCAGCACCCAAGTCGTCCAAGCTCAGCCTTTCAGAAAGAGATATTGCTATGGCCACAATGTACGTGTCTAATCCAGCCTTTCTAGAAGACAAGAACATTAACAGGGTTGCACTTGTTTTGTTTTACCAGTACTGCCGCTTTAAGGTGCTTCAGTTACTGCCTTGAACAGCGCATCTCAACAGCTCTCTTGTGGCAAGGTGGGGAGGGGAGGCAAACTGAGAAGTCTTACAGGAAATTGTTCTTGATTAGTGCAGAAATTTTGATACTGTTTCAATTTTGGACTGATACACTGAGAGTTGTTCATAGATGTCTAATTTGCCCAAGTACAGGCTGTGAATTGTGGTTTATCAAGTGCTGGTTTAGTTGTTCACTTTTAATTGGTTGATTATCTGACTTCAGTAATCTCACATCTTTTAGGATAAAATGTATGGCTCTAACACTGGTAGAGCTCTTATTGGAAAATAATGCTTTAATCCTCTTGTCTTGTTAGATATGGGCAGCTTTATGTTCTCTACTTGAGGCATCACTCAAGGACTTCCAATAGTACAGGAGCAGAAGTAGTCCTCTATCACTTACCCAGGTAAGAGTAGAATGAAGAGCATTAGCAGCTTGTTAGTTCCATGTGTGTGAGAGACTTCTGCACTTCTGGTTTAAACAGGCTTACTGACCAGTAGCCGTCTCTTGTTTTCACAGAGAGGGTTCCTGTAAGAAGACACACATTTTAAAGCTCAACAGAACTGGAAAGTTTGCACTGAATGTTGTGGATAACTTGGTGGTAGTACATCATCAGGATACTGAGGTGTGATTTATTTGTATTATGTTCTGCCTTATCTTTTAAAAGTTATGGGCAAATTTTAATAGCAGTGCCTGTTAGTTCTGGAAGGTATTTTTGCATGTGCTTAGGTTTGCAGAAGGCAGAACATTTGCAGGAACAAAACCATAAGGGTGTAAGAAATTCAAAGTTACCCCTTTACCTTGTTGGGCTAACATTTATCTAGGGCTGTTGCTAATCCCCTCTTGTCCTACACTTTGTTTTCCTTCTTGTTAGTTTCCTATGATACTCTGCTGCTGCACTGTGTAGACTTTCAAGGCATTATAGGAAGAGGTAGAATTAAATTGGATACTAAATTAGCAATCCTGGGAGCTTCTCATATCACAAACATTTGAATGATACATTTCTGTGATACAAACTTATGTTCCTTTAGTTTGAAGGCCGATCCCAAAACTTTCTAGGAAGACAAATGATCTTACGCAGGTGGTGACACTTGCTCAGCTGTAGTCTCAGTAGCAAGGTTTGATCAGGGATAAAGCTAAAATGGGACTTTGTGCTTAACTTGTGAAAAGGCTTTGGGTTGGTCTATAATCTTCTCTTGGGCAGCTTCAAAAACTGAGGCACATTATCTCGTTAGGATGATTAGGTGATGTTTCACTTATTCATGTTATTTCTACACATTAGCATTTAACCCAGAGCACTTACGCTCCAGCATTTTGGTCTAACTCTAAACATGGCTATACACTCACTGATTTTCTTAATCAGACTGAATAGTGTAGATACTGATAATCAAAGGAATGTTTCACTGAAAGTAAGGCAAAGAATGTGGTCCATCCAGGGCTGAAGTGTTAGTGACCCAAGTTGACCAGTGGTATGAGGGTACCAGAGAAGATGCAGGATTTTCCTTACAGTTTCCAGCATCCATAATTAAGCAGTGAATTTGACATTAATCTCTTCTAAAGGGGCCTGTCAGACAGACTGAGAGATTATCTTTTAATGGTTTTTTTTTTTACTAGAGCCTGTACTGACAGTTCAAGGGTCAATGGTTTTAAACTGCAGGAGAGTAGATGTAGATTAGATATAAGAAAGACATTTTTTTACAGTGAAGGTGGTGAGATCCTGGAACAGGTTGCCCAGTAAAGCTGTGCTTGCCTCATCCCTGAAAGTGTTCAAGGTCAGGCTTTGGGCAACTTGATCTAGTGCTAGATGTCCCTGCCCACAACACATCCCTTCCAACCCAAACCATTCTAGGATTCTAATGGAGAACACAAGATGGAAATGTGAAAAGCAGCCTGAATACATATAACTGGGTGGTAATTCACATTTGTGAATATTGATTTCCTCTTCTCAATTGCAGACTTCAGTTATATTTGACATCAAGCTGAAAGGAGAATTTGATGGGTCTGCTACCATCCATCAATTTGTACTTCCGCCTCGATCAATACAACCCTATCAAATACCTGTAGCAGGTAGAACTACTATATAATAAACATCTTAACACTGGTATTATCTAAATGCAACAGCTGGCATACAAGCCTGCTCCTGGTTTTAGGAGGCTACTTACTAACATTTCTATTATATGTATTTAGGAGAGAGTGAGGGATGAAAGAAGAGAAGGAATTGAGCACAAATTTTTGTTCCAACTTTGTACATACTATAGAAAAGTAAGAGTTGCTGTTTAAAGTGCATACTTCCCCTAGTATTTTGAAGTGTAAGAACAAGGAGGCGGGTGGGTGGAGTTGTGGTTTTGTTGTTGTTGTTTTTTTCTACAGCTATAAAAACTTGTGTGTTCAAAAGCACTTTATGGTTTTCCAGCTTAACTCATGACTACTTAATTTCCTAAGTCACATAAAGAGGCTGAAAGACAATCCAAGCTTAAAATCAAGTTTAGGACCAGTTTAGAAACAATCCTGAGATCAATGTTAGGGCTTCAACACTTTGATTATTCTTGGATTATCTTTCTGCCTCCTGTCCTAGAAGCACGGCAGATAATTACCCTCAAGCTGGAAATAGAGTCTGAGCATAGTTCCACTAGCATCTAGCAAAGACTCTTCTGCAGGGATGACTACACTTGAAAAGCTCTTTCACATCTGAATTTTGAAGCCACTAATAGAAAGTATGGCTGATTGATTGATAAATCTGGGGGTGGAGGTTTGTATTAAAGGTTGGGATCATTCTTGCTTTTCATGGAAATACAGTGATTTACCTACCAATACAGCAAATGGAGTCTGTGGATTTAGCGTTAGAATACTAGCAAAGGAATACTTCCGCATGTGTGAGTGTACTTGGCTGAGAAACAGCCCCCTTTTGAGGAACATTTGCCTTCCCACAGCATCAGATTTTCTTTGTAGATGATGTGGCTCGACAAGTGTCTCTCTTTTGCCTGCATACTGTAGGACTGCTAGACATGTTACAATCGGTGTTTGCCTTTTCAGTGTAAGCTTGTAGTTTGTGCTGGAGTACTACTCTTCTTCACCTGATGTTAATTTTTCTGCAGGTCCAGCTTCTGTGACAAGTCAGTCTCCTGTTCCATGTAAACTCTGTATCCTTTAAATACTCTGCAGGTGCAAGAGCCTTTCTGAAGTCTCATTCTATGTACTAAGCATGGAAGAAGTGAGCACCTTGACCCATTAAGCCCAGCTTTAGCTAATTATGCAAATGCTTCATAAATGACTAATGCTTTCATAGAGATGTGAATAGGGAATTCTAGTATAATACAGTACCACATTCCTTGGGCATTACATTTTCAGTTTCATGGTGTATCTAGTCAGTAACTCCAGGAATACAGTTCAGTCCCTTACTTTCACTTACTGTTGCCTTTTCTTGTCTGTTAATGGGATCTGCTTCAGTACAGTAACAGGAATGTAATAGTAACAATTTAGAATTGATGTTCATAGGGATGTTAGAACTTTAACGTTTAGATTCTTCTTCATGGATTGTCTTTCAACCTGATATTATCATCAGTGCAAGTGAAGGTAAGTGGTGAGCTCACTGTGAAAGGGGGGCTAGTTTATACCTTCAGCACACAAAGCCACTTACACCAAAAGTGACTAAGCAGCTCTTTCAGTAAGACTGCTCTTGGTGGGGATAACCGAGGATGATCGTAGCTTTACTACAACATTTCAGGGGTAATGCTGCTCTGAAACTGAGACCTGAGAAGGCAAATAAGTCATACTTGAGCTGTATTCTCATTTAAAGGGGGAAAAGTTGAGTGCCTAGGCTATACTGTAAGGCAATTCACTTGGTTTTATTCCTTCAAATTAAGGTTACCTCTGGAGTCTTCAAGTGAAACTTGAACCTGTAGTTAACCTCTTGCCAGATAAAGGAAAACTAATGGATTTCCTTCTGCAAAGAAAGGAATGCAAAATGGTTATCCTATCTGTATGCTCTCAAAGTAAGTTCATGTGCTTTGGCCATCTCTTGATAGTACAGTACTGCTTAGTCATGAATACTCACACAAGTTACCTGGGCTGTTCTTAGATGTGAAATGACCTCTGAAGGTGGCTTGGTCCTGTAAGATGTCATTTGCCTAGATTACCCTCAGTCACCATTCATGCTGTTAAATAGTTCAACACACACAGCCTCCACACTCCCCCTTTAGTTACATTATATTTGACATGACTGAAACTGTTTCTTTAAAGTTCAGAATCAAGGCTGAAGTAGAGATTACCTTTTGAAAAAAAGCCAACATTAAAGCCTGGGGTTTTTCCTCCTCATAGTTTTTTTTCCTCTCTCTCTTTTCAGTGCTCAGTGAACCAGAAAGAGGATCACTCTCTGTGATTGCAACAGTTTTTGACAAACTGAATCATGAATATAAGAAGTACTTGGAAGCTGAGCAAAGCTATACTATGGTAAACCACGTTAGCCACAGCAGCTTACAAAGATCAGTTGATAGTGTTTGCTTTTCAGGTTGCATCACAGTGAAGGCACGCTCTTTTCTGCTTGGGAAATTCGGGTCCCGCCTACCTCAGGCTCTCAGGACAAGGCCTGCTGTGCAAGGTGCACCAAGACCTGCACTTAGCACACTGTGGCAGATGCTGCAGAGCTCATCTCCAGTGTGACAAGAAACGTACCCCAGTGCTTGAAAGCAGAGAGGGTAGAAGCTGAAAGAGCAATTTGGAATCCATAACTATCAAACTAGCTTCCAAACCACTGATTTCATGGCGTGCCACACCATTGCACAGCAGATGCAGCCCTGATGCATCTCAGAATTGCTTCAGTTAAAATGCCAAGTTCAAGCACTAACTTTCATAGTATGGCCACATATAAAAAGTCCTTCTAAGGCTGAGGGCCTGCATCAACATAGTGAGTTTGATTCATCAGGCTTTGAGGCATATAAGGGCACCTACATTTATACACTCTTAAAAGCAGTTCTAAATTGAATACAAAAGCCCACAGTGACCACACTGTATCCAGTGTAACACCACAGATGCAAGTTCTCAGGAGCAAGATGTGTTTATAGTTACATTCCTAGTGGAAACCAGTATCTGTGCAGATGAGACTAAAACTGTACAACACTACAGTTCTCTTTTTAAAAGGCTTTCTTCTTGTAGGTGGTAGAAGCAGGCCTGAGTAGAAGCAATCCACTCCTGAAACGTCCAGTCCGCACTCAAGCGGTTATTGACCAGTCTGACATGTACACACACGTTTTATCTGTATTTACAGAGAAGAAGGTAAGTTCATTTCAAGTGCTAGTTTGGCAGCACTCTGAGCAGCAGACTGAAATTGGCCACTTCAAATCCCCTGCAGAAGGCTTTACTGTCAGGAGGAGGGTATTTTAATGCCCATTCTTACAAGATTGTTATTAATATGGGAAGCTATGCAAGTTCCACCTAATAATTTTTTTCTTGTCCAGGAAGCACCTCATAAGTTCACTATAGCAGTCTTGATGGAATACATTCGCTCTCTTAATCAGTTCCAGATTGCAGTTCAGGTAAAGTACTTACATGCCCAGTATATCCCTTCACTCCATGAAATCACACGGAGTTTCAGGCCAATCTTAGGCATGGGACCAAGTCCCATATAATACAACTTCCTAGACTGCAAAAACTGGTATTGAGACCTACCTTTGGTTTTCTTCCTGCATTCACAGCACTACTTGTATGAGTTGGTCATTAAAACCCTTGTTCAACACAACTTGTTCTACATGCTCCATCAGTTTCTGCAATATCACGTGCTCAGTGACTCAAAGCCTTTGGTACGTAGACAAGTTGCTGCAATAAGCTGCTGATGGAGGTGGGAAGACTTCAGAATTTTAAGGTTATTTCTCTTTTTCTCCGTAGGCTTGTCTGTTACTGTCCCTGGAAAGCATTTACCCTCCTGCACATCAGCTCTCTCTGGACATGTTAAAAGTAAGCATTTCAGCCTATAACTCCACGTCACATGTGGTTAGACTTGTCAAACAGCTTACCTGACCAAGCTTGAAGTGACTAGCTAGTATCTCAGTCCTTTGTTAGAAGCATAGTCTTACAGCTGTGATTGACTTCACAGAGACTTTCCACAGCAAATGATGAAATAGTGGAAGTTCTGTTGTCCAAACACCAAGTTTTGGCTGCCTTGAGATTCATCAGGGGTATTGGAGGCCACGACAGCATTTCAGCCCGCAAATTCCTCGATGCAGCAAAACAAGCAGAAGACGACATGCTTTTCTACACTATATTCAGATTCTTTGAACAAAGAAACCAGCGGTTACGGGGAAACCCTAGTTTCACACCAGGTAAGCAGTTAGACCAAGATGTGCAAACAGAACTAAGACTTGTTTCACTTCTAATACAGGCTTGGCTGGAGTGGAAGAGAAACCCTGGTGCATTTTAGCCCGTACTTCAGGGTTACCTTTAGGCATAGTTCCAAAGTTAGGTTGCCTTACCTCATTGTATGCTCTACTTGGGCAGACAGAGCCAAAGAGGAACTTGCAGATGAAGCCAACCTGTTTGGCTTGCAGCTGCTTGTACCGTTTAGTTTGGCAAAGCCATTATCTCCAATTAGTGCTTATTCCTGAAGCCAGAAACTGGGTCAAGAAACCTTTCATTTCAGTTGTGTTTCCACAGATTACAAAAAATTCAAGGCCTGTTCTATACTGTTTCCTCTCACTTTAAAAACAAAGCTCAACTGCTTGAATTGGCAACATGTTCTTAATCATCACCTAGGCTATAGGCACAGAATCCCACTCCAAAATTTCCTATCTATCTTGTCAGTAAAGAACTCACAGATCTGGATCTTCTGGTTAGCTACAGGAACTAGATGAGACATCTGCTTCACCACAAGAATACTTGTCACAGGACTGGAGATACCTCTGGTTCACTGCTTTAATATTGTTAAACTCCACTCAGAGGCATTAAAGAATTGGAACTTAGAAATTAAGATAAGTAAAATTATACAATCTTGCTTCTCAGTTTGAGTTTTAAAGTTAATGTTCACTTTTATTTTGCTTCCCTTTAGGTGAGCACTGTGAAGAACATGTCGCTTTCTTCAAACAAGTTTTTGGAGAACAAGCTCTCATGAAGCCCACAACGTTCTGAAAGACTCTTCCACTGAAATGTATAAACTTAATTTATTGCATTTAAGTAGATTTTTGAACTACAAAATTGCTATTTTATAATAAAGTATATACAAGACATTTTGGCAAATAGTACTAAAAAATATTACAACTTGTGATGGCTTCCCCCTAAAAATAGAGACAAAAATTGCATTGACCTGCATTTAAAATTAGTGTCACCTCAGTTTCATTGACAAAAAAGCTATTCAACTCAATGCAGCTGGTTTAGGTTTCTAGAAGAAAAAGATGTAACCTCTTGAAAACAGAAGTGTTTTAGTAATCTTAACACATCTAGTTTTAGTAATACTGTTACGTGAGCCACAGGTAGCATTTCCTGAGTTTAAAGCTATGTCTGAAGCTGCAGCTGGTATCTTCTCGTTGAGTCTGTGCAGGAGTTAAGTCAGCGGTGCTTACAGTGTGATAGTCACAGAACATTGCTGCGCTTCAGTTCTTATGAAGAGCTGGGCCTAAGACACAGTTCATAAAGTCCACTGAACGCTGTTAAAAAACTAGAAGTAGAGGAGTCTCTCTCGTTCTGTACCTCTGGTCCTCTCTTGTGCAGCACGAGTTTTAGCTTTATTTACTGATGGGCCTGAGTGAGAGAACACAGTGTTAATCCCAAAGTCTCAACATTACACCACATCAGTCAGTCATCAAGAAATGCATAATCTCAGTTGTCTAGCTCCAGATTAACATTGATGAGACTTCAGAAACATGCTTCTGCTCAGCTGGTCAGAGTTGTCAGCAGCAGCAGCAAGGGCAGTAGGTAAATCCCCCATCAGTCTTAGACCCCTTCAGTACGGCTCAGTTAGAGTCTACCTTTACTAACTACACCATAGACGTGAGTTACCCAGTTCAAGTGGACAGTGGTCAGACCATGCTCACTACAAAACAAGCCTGGCCCTCCAAAGGCAGGAGCACTGTCCCAGAGCAGGTTTGCTGCCTCTACCCACCATTCTCCACCCAGGTTTAGAGACTTCAATCTGCTGCTGTCTGTTGGGCCCCGTGGGTGTGTGCAGCCACCTCCACGAGGAGCAGCACAGTACAACTGTGAGGCAGGCTGTGGTTGCTCGGGTTCAGCACGCCTGTAACGGTGAGCTCACGCTGCCACCAGTCAACCCTTCTGTTCCAACAAACCAGACACACATGCAAGTACTGCTTTTTATCTTTGCAAACCTTTCCACTTAATGGAGAAAAAATGTCCACGGGTAGCAAACGGGTTTTGTTTGAAGTGTTTCAGAGCAGACTGTCACATCTTACCTATGTAACTAAGCAGAACTGGAAGAAATATTAGTCCGTGCGTTGCTCCCAGCAGAACCATAGCTAGATACATCCTGAAGTAGAACACCTTGAAGATTTGAGATTTGGAAAAAGCCAGTACTACAATTCCTCCAAATTTGGTCAGTGTGATACCGCTGAAAACCTGTCAATGAAGTGTTTAAGTGGTAAGTAGGGCTTTCTGTAATCTGTTTGCTTTAACATTTGCTAAAATTCTTATACAACTTGAGGTTCCTATATACAGCGTACATCATTACTTATTACTCCTCGAAACCAAGTCCAAGAGCTACTCAGAAGAACTCAACTTCCTGGTCCCACTGGACACTGACACTACAGGCCAGGCACGGTATGATTACAAGTCCACTCTAATCTCTACAGCCACCTAGTTAAATTTTTACTTCTGTGAGATAGAGATGAAAACCATCACTGTCAGTAAGCCACGTTGCAGTGGAGTTCCTTACCTGGGTGCAGTACATACAGAGCAGTCTATTCCAACCCCATCACCATCACTTGTCTTAGTCTAAGTGACGTGACAGTACTGCCTCAATACTGAACACCCTGCTTGTGTTCCCAAAGCTCCAACTGCATCCCATATTCAGAACAAACTTGCCTAATCACCTCTGAGTATTTGGAGGAGAGAAGCACTTAAACTTTAACGGGATAATTTGAGGTTAATCCAAACTACCAGCTCAGCTAAAGCTTTAAGCTCCATTCCCTATTAGGTAGCAGTAACAGACTGAAAAACTAGAGTCTTGTTTGCCCCTATTACTAGTAGAAACCTAGGCTGACCTTTAAGAGTTAAGTATTGCACAAAGAAAAAGGCAAGGCCATCCTTACAGACTGTGCCAATATCCTCAAGTCAAAGTTGTAACTGGCCTACTCGTTGCCCCCATACAGTAGGTACTTACTGAACTGCCCATGTGAGACAGAGCTTCTTCTGCACGTTCTACTCGGCTGCCCTTGGTACTAACGGTGAACGCTCTTGTCACGTGACTGCAGAATTCCACAGCAATACCACAGCTCTAGAGAGTGAAAAAACATTTAGATAAGCACTTTGATAAGGTCTCTACTCAGAACTCGAGGCAGACTGGAGAGGTTCCGGCAGCTGTGTTAAGTTCACAGGGTTAAAGTGTTCTTGGAAGTTTAGTGGAAGTTACATGCCGAGTTTTACTGGCTTTCCAGAGCCTGTTGCAGGTGCTGTGTGGCATTGTACCACCGGTCATTATGAATGGACAGTTAATCTGATTAAACAGGAATCAGAACACACAATCGGTCTGGAAGACAGAAGTTTCTTAGTATTGAAGCCAGCTCTCTTCAATAGAGTGCTTTCAGTGAACACTGAAATCAGTTTACAGATAGCAGCTGGAATAACACTCTTTAGAATAACACAGAATATATGCACTGATTTGATACCTTAAAAATTCAGCTGATTAGTTAGTCATTGACAACACTAATAGAGCAGCTGGAAAACCTTAGATTTATCGAGTAAGCAGACTTGCATGAACACATCTAGCTGCAACACTGGGCAGCCATTTTACTCTCATAACCTTAGGGGTTTATTACAGATCTGAGAAAGAGCAGCACTCAGCTATTAGTAACTAAGTTCTAGAATGTTTCACCAAGGCACTTTCTGCCCAAATGATTTCACTCATTTATGCAGGGACAATGTTGATGCTAACACATCACAGATCTACTCTGTAGGACATAAATACAGCAAAAGCCTTCACACTACTCTGTGTATCCTTACCTTAGGCACAACCAACCTCTGCTGACGCCTAACAGCACCTGGCCTACACTGTAGTAATGCAGCTGTTGCTACAGAACAGAAGAGATCACCACCAACCAGGGGCAGTACAGCTCACGGTTCAATTGCTGCATCTCATCAGTACTGGGACTAGTTGTCAGGATAAACCTGTTTTCTACACACCATCTAGATATATTAAGACATTTCCGCTACTGTTGAAACGTCTGTCAAAGTTTTGTACAAAATACTACTCAAAATATATATATATGACCCTCAGAACCATTCAGGACTTGAAAATGGAAGCAGAGGGATGTCTTGCTTACTTACCATGACAAGATTTACTAATGAAACCGCATTTAGGCTGATGCCCCAGAGCCACATCACTCCAAACATGTTGATGATTATCATAGCAATAGTTATTGAAACTACAACAGCAGCCCATACTTCAAAACCAAGCAGCACAGTCGTCACCAAAAATATGGAGCCCAAGGAGATGCAGAGGTTAAAGATGGCATCGTGCACGATTGTCAAGTATTGTTCATAGAAGACATAAAACACACTGGGGAAAGAAGAGAAGTTGCAGTTAGCCACCTTCCTTTTTACACGCTAATACTAGATTATCCTTAGCACAGAAGCTAAAGTAGTTATTCCCTCTTTAGAAAAGTCATCAACAGGAACTGGCTTCCTAGTGCCGGTAGAATGATTCCTACAGAGCACTGGCTGCTCTGTGACAACTCGTCACTAACATTTCAAAGAGAGGTTGTATCTGGAAGTCAGGGTAATTCCCACACTTCCACAGAAGCAGCTATAGTTGCCAGAAGGAAGGTAGTTCCTCAGATCAACTGTGGTGTCAACAGGCACTCCTGCAGAGGGTCCAAACTGATTCCTTAAGCAGTGAGACCTTAAGGGTGGACAGGATTCCTTGAAGCAGAGATCAGTATTTCAGCTGTGCAGATACCAGCTCCAACTCAATTTTATTGGGATACTCTCCTATCGAGTCTCTAGTACGCTAATCACGCAAGCATCAAACCAGCAGTATTTGACATCACCGCTGCCTTTGCCTGCAGTTCACATAACTTAAGTTTGAAGTCAATACGTTCAATTCCAGCCTGTCTACTCAGGTCAACTCAACACATCTGCTTAAGTCAGAACTATTGAACTCTACCAAGAAAGCTAGGAAGTGACCAAGCTGAAGCCAGAGCTACCTCTGCAGTGAAAGACAGGTTTCTTGATTTTGGTTATCATCAACCACAGTAAAGTGATGTTGCTGCTGTAGCTGTAAGTTGTATTTTTGTGGTTTTACTAGACATTCCAGAGTCTCTAGGACACCACCTGCCAGACAAAACTCAAGATTCAAGTCTCTAAGAATTTGTTAACGGTACCTTTTCTCAATTCCTCAAGTTGCGTATTTGTCACTAAGGCCAGAAAGATGTAGGCGTACCTGTACGGAAACACCCGGTAGTTCTTCTCTTTGATGCCCATGCTTTCAGTAATGTTATCTGCTATAATCCGAGCTTTCCTCATTGCATCAATAAAATCAGACGATGTTTTCAGCACGGTATGGTAAGTCATAAAATAAGTAGCTCCAACATCAGATTTGTTGTTTATAAAGTTGACAGCAGAACTATATGCAGCATGTCCTCTATATAAACACAGGGACACTTCAGATGTTAATGTCTGTGAGCACCAGTCAAATTTATCAGCTTTTATAACTTACAATCTTGTTTCTAACAGTTTCCAACTTACAATCAGTTTCCGAAACTGATAAAAGCCTCAGAGCACAATGCAGTTCAAGATTGCATGGAATGTACTAGAATACTGACTACAGAAGCTGTTTCTTTTGTACAGAGGAAAGCTGCTGTTCCATTTAAACTGACAACGTATTTGTTTTCCCAGTCTTCTTTCAAAAGAGTAACACAGAACAGGTGAGATGTCAATGTTTGTACGACTTTTAGACGAACATTAGATACCTGACCTTGCAGACACAGAAAAGTCAGAGCAAGTGTCTTTGGCACACTAGTCTAAGCAAGACATACAGAACACGGCTCACCCTTTGCCACATTTAGGATTAGGGTTGTCCGACAGGAACATCGGCAAAAATGTCATGAAGTCTTTGCCTTGTGGTCTTTGCTTGCCTTCTGGAGTCAGTGGTCGACAACGAGCACAGGATGGATCAGTGACTGAAGAAATACAGGAAGATTATAACACTAGTAACTTCAGATTTGCAAAACTACCGGATACAATTCCATAAAAAGCATTTTCACAGATGAAATAACTGATCAGCCCTGAAGTTCGGAATAAAATTGGTAGTCCTTTATTTTTTATTCATTACTACCAAGGCCAAGGCTAGTAGAGAACTCAGCTACTTTTATGTTGTCTACATTAGACTCGATTAGAATTATATCAAACTGAAGGATCTGAGCAAACACAGAGCACTAAGTTTGTGTGCTCTAACGAAACCAAAAGAAGGATCAACATTTTTGGAACGTTATTTTTGGAACGGTCACTACATAGGTCGTCTAGGTAGGCTGTCTTCAACCTGCAGCATTCCAGTAGAAGGTTTAAGTTCACACAAACTAAAGGGCAACTCAAGAGGTGCATGCTTACAGTAAGAAAAGGTATTCACCCAACTCATACCACAGTAAAATATTCTAGCTGTGAAACTTTATAAACCAAGTTACTGCCCTAGTAACAAGATGAACGCTAATACCTGACGCATTGCAGAACTGTCCAGTCGTATTGTAGACTCTGCAACAGGACGACTGTGGCTTCACCCAGTCAAAGTAGTCATCAATCCAGGATGACGGGGCATAGCCTATCCTCGTGCTAATAAAATAATGTAACACAAACAACATCAGTAATTTTGATTCATTGACACACCCTTTGATCTCTCTAGTGCCGACTTCCACAGTGTCAACAAATTCTGGTTCAGCTACCTAGCTCTTCACGTAGTCCCCTGCTCCAGCACCAGCCACAATATGGGTGTCTTCTCAACAACCTTCTACTTCCCAGCACAAAGCCCCGCATCAGAAGAGCTGCTGTGGGGAACATGAACTCCAGCTCAGCCAAAGCCAATACAANACAAATTCTGGTTCAGCTACCTAGCTCTTCACGTAGTCCCCTGCTCCAGCACCCCATCCAAAAGCCAGTCTTTTTCATAACTTTGGTGGGTTGACCTTTGTTGAGCACCAGGTGCCCACCAAGTCACTCAATCACTCCCCTCTACCTCCCTCAGCACAACAAGTGGGGAGAGAATGAGATGGGAAGAGCCTGTGGGTTTCGATAAAGGCAATTTAATAGGAAAAAACAGAAAAGCAAGGCCGTGCGCACAAAGCAAAGCAAAACAAGATTTCATGNGTGGGGAACATGAACTCCAGCTCAGCCAAAGCCAATACAGTAACACTACAACTAACTAACAGCAGGAGCTCCTTCCCTGCATTCAAGTTCCACTGCCAAGCTCATCTTTCCATTCTCCTGTCCACTCTGTACCTCATCCAGATATTGTCTCAGTCTTCAAGCAAAGCTCCTGCTTTGGTTGGGCTGAAGTAAAACCACTTAACCACAGTAGAAGGAATGAGGAAGAGACCTTCAGTTGTTTGCTACTGCACACCAAATGCACTTCCTGCTTACCCTTACTAGGCTAGTTTATCCATCAAGTTTAGAGGCTGAGCATGCAAGGCATTTTCCAGGAGAGCTTATACTGAGAGGTTTCCATGAGTTTTTCTTCCTACCATTCCCAGATTCCATAAAGGACTGAGTCCTCTTTCCAAGCCCAAGTACATCAGTATGAACTGCCAGTCCAGACAGGTTTGGTCCTCACTTTAGAAGACTGCCACAGCTACTTCCCTTCCCTGCCTCCCACCCCCAGCCAAAACCACAGGATAAGGCAAGCGTGGTAGTGTCAAGTTGTAGTATCAGCAGTTGAGCCTGAACTAGAAAGGACATATCGGTCAGCTACATCTCTTCCGTGTGACTACGCAGAGAAAAGTACGAAAGACTTACTAGCTACCAATTTCTGCAGCATTGAAGACTTGCTGGACAAGTGAGTCATTATTACATCCCATTCCACCACACACCATGTTCTGCCCTTCCAGAGAAGTATAGTTGTGCCCTTCTTCTAGGACAAAGTAGACTGGAGGACCTGCATGCAAGTACTTGCTGAGCTGGCTGAAGTAACCCATTACATAGGAGTCCTTAAAGGGAAAGGTTGGAGTTACTATTACATAATGTTGGAGTAGCACAAGAAGATATCACGGTTTCAATTCAGCCACAAATTGCTGAAGAGTGACATAATCTTAAGACTTACATCTGGCATAGAAAGAGACTGATCCAGTCCAATCTCTACATTGTGCACAACTGCTGCACTGAATGACAACACCCCCACAAACACTGCTACCTGCAAAACAGCAAATTCATGGAAGTGAGAACTGTACAAAACCAACAAGCAATAGAAGTAATGTAGTTAGCTAATAGGAACCATGCAAAGGGGCTTTGCTTTAAGTATTCCACCCTGGCTTAGCACAACAGTGGCGGTGAAACCTCACTACTCAGAGGTCCCTTTAGAGCCATAGGAGAAAAATCTATACTTAGAAGGCCGCAGAAAAAAGATACGCCCAACACCTTCTGTCCAGAAGCACAGTAACCTCAAACAATCTGATTCAGCAACACCACTCTAGATGCATGCAGTGTAAGAGCCAACATGTGCTGACTTTTGACATACCCCTCATGTGACTTGGTTGTCAGTAAGGCAAGTCTTAAATCTGGACCTTGGACAATCCAAGGTCAAGCCTCTTATTTACTAGAAATACTCTTACAGTTATAAAAGCTTATTCCAGCACTAACGCTGAAAGAAAAATCCTAGAAGCTTCATTTGTTTTACCGTGTTGACAATTTTTCTTTAGTATGAGACCTTCAGGCTCACTCCTTTTTTGCTCAAGTTTAGATGACTGCTTGATGTAAACAGTATACATACTACTATTGGTCTCATCCAATCCTTAAGCAGATACGGAGAATACAGATTTTTGAAGAACAGAAATAAGATGCTCTCAGAACGTTGGCCTCCACTCATTTCTTCATTGCTTTTGATGCAACACAGAATATCCAGTCTATTCCTCTGAAAATCGATTAAACGCCAGATTTAGTAGAGTTCTACAGAAGATGTCATTTGCATTACACTGCAGTTACGGGTGTGTTTATACTCACCTCTTGACGCTTAATATCCAAGCCCAGGAGACTTACAAAGCAAGTGACTTGAAGAATAAAGTCTATGAGCACAGCCATTCCAGCAAAAAGAGAGAACGTGCGAACCGCTGGCATCGTAGACAGTGTCCCTGAAGGAATTGACCCAGTTCATTACACAAGTAAGCTCCCTTCTTAGAAATACATGGGCACATTCTAGCCAGATACCCCATTGAAGTGTCAGCAGGACAAAGAGCCTTTCTCTTCAGTGTAGGGAAAACAGCTGGTATGAGCTTGGCTACAACTGCCGTCTTTGCCCTGTTTGACAGCACTAAGGCTGCGCAAAGAAGCTATTAGCTTTAAGATATTTCTTAATTCTGGAGTTCCTAGTCTTGTGCAGGCTGTCTAAGAGGGTAGTTAAGGAAGGAGTGCTGTCAAGCAAGATCTTGCTTCAACATTAAGCCACTCAACACAAGTTGAATCAATGGCAAGTTACACTCCAAGCAAACAAGTTCATTATGAGAGAAGGACCAATTTATACTTGAAGAGTAACAACGTCAGATATGACTCTAAAATATACTCTAAGAGTGAACCTCAAACAACCTGTCATGGGCATTCTTCCAAGCAGCAGCAAGATGACTGAAGGCCATATAGGAGTTAGTAATACATCAAATGTCAGGGTGTACTAAGGCCAAATTTAGACTTGTCAGCCTCTACAAATCAGCAAAAAGCTCCAGCTTTTCAAGATGAAGAGCTTGACAGATTCAGAATTAGGTCTTCAACTCTGCCAGTATCTTAAAGTACTACAATGTCTACCCCAAGCAGAGGTCAAGTTAAACTTGATAATAGCAATGAACAATTAGATGAAGCTTATCTACAAATTCTTGCTTTTTTTATATTTTAGTTTTGCATTTATTCTTACAACACACACATGTGACTGGACCTTGTCTTAAATAAATTAATATTAAAGAAGCCTTACCAAGAAAGAATGCCACAGTCTCCGAAAAAGATGAGAGAAACATACTGGGGGCCACATCTCCCAAGACTCTGCCAATCTGTTTATCCAGAGTTTCACCCTGAAGGCGTTCATCTCTCTGTTACAAGGCAATCATTTATTATTATTAGGAATCAAGCCATTTCAAAAGTGCTTTCATATAGCTTAAAAAAACCCAAACCAACAATGACCACTTTCAAACATCCAAAGCTATCTTAATGCAGTGAAAACAATAACATGAATCCGATTAAAAAAAGCAGAGATTCTCCAATACAACAGCAGCACGAACATCCCCTGTTGCTTTGCTTCAGAGCGCAGCAGCAAGTTCAGTACCTCAGTCAAACCACACGCTTGCCAGAGGCAGTGCCAGTTTCAATGGGCTATTGAGCCTGTCAAATCAGAAAGCCAATTACCCACTGAGACTTAGTGTCAGAAGTCCCTAATCTGAAGCACATCGTTTAGTCTGATTACCGCTCAAAATACACTAAAATTACAAGTGATCTAGTAGTTAGGGTCTACAACTACCAGAGAAGGACGTTAAATGTACATCGTTTGTACGATGGGTGTTTGCACATTGTCAGCACGTGGACCAGAAGCTATATTAAATGAGCTTGAGATCAACCAGCAGTAAGAAAAAGCAAGAAAAAGCAGATCTTTTCATTAATTTTTGGTGGAGGGAAAGGGAAGAAATATACATACAATCTTAGCCCTCTTCAAGACCACTAGATATCCTAGCAGAGTCCCGAGCTGCCCAGACTAGGCTGAGCACTGGAACACAGACCACCTTCTGCTCCATGTCAACTGCCTTCAAAGGTAACAGGAACATTTAGAAGAGTCTCCATTAAAAAAAAATACATACCTGAAGTGTCTGGACTATAATGAAAATGTTGTCCACTCCAATAGCCAGCACCAAGAAGGGAATTACTTCTATCACAATCAATGTTATTGGGATTCCAAAGTAGCTGAAGATGCCTACAGAACATGCCACTGAGCTCAGTACAATCAGGATGCCTGCAATGCCCAGGGAGATCTTTGAATCCACCTAAAAACATGTGATGACCGTCAACCAAAGCAGTATCACCACACAGGACAGATTACAGCAAAAAGTAAAAAACATTCTTATAGTTAGTGTAGCAAGTAAACAGCTCATTTTTCCTGGTTCTTTTGAAGATCCAGATATATTAAAAAACAACCTTGAAGCCTTAAGCTTAAATTTACTGCACATTTCAAGTGAAGCTAGAATTAGTTGAAGCTATAAGCACGAGTCAAAGCATGACAAGAGGGACAATGCTGCCCATAGCTCCTGCCCAAGGAGGGCTCAGTGCTTTAAGATGAGATTGAACGAGCATTCTGAAAAAAATACTGAAGTCACTCAGAACTGAAAAACCTCGAAGCTGTAGCTTCAGTGTTTATAGGAATGAGAACGATACACGTACCAGCAGCCTTCCGCAGCTCTGAATATGTCCCAAAGCTATAGAGATGTACAGAAACATTACAATATAGCTTATCAGCACAGTGCCAACATCACTCTTGCTTTCGCGATTGATTTCATCTTCAATACTCCGTTCAGCAGAAAATGATATAGTTAAGTTTGGATTATTATAGTTCTTCAAAAAGTTAATAAACCTAAAACAAAAAGAGTCAGTCACACTTCAAAGGATAAAACATCTTGTATTAGAAATACTTGCAAGTCTGTTGGAGGCAAATTTAAATCCTCTGTGCGGTACAAGAGTGCAGTGGGGCCAGACAGTACTTAAAAATCCCCTTAAAGAGAGGTGCTGGCTACACATCCCTAGACCTCTGTTCCAAGCACTAGAAATACACTGTGCTGAAATAGTTTCCAAGTTCTCTCCAGAGTGAGGACAACCAGATAGCTTATGCAAGGTATTTCAAAGCATAAGCGCGTTTTCCTCAAAGCTAGACCTAGAAGTATACACATGAAATATGCCTGTAGCTTGCTTACAGTACTTGAACAATTTAATAGCCCTTATTTCAGTTCCCCTAACTGAAGGGAGCTGCTTGTGACACTCAGACATTAGTTACTTGTACTTATTCTCAGACTTTCTACCATAGTAGCTTTTATCCAAGCCATTAACCAGAGCAGTTGGCTTCTGTAAGCCAACATAAACTCTTCAAGACGGAGGGAATGAAAGCTTTAAATCCTCATCGGGAAGATGTTTTCAAAAATTAAAGAATTACAGGCTAATGCTGGACCTTTCCACTGGTGTTTAATGGTCCAGTAGATCGAAGAGTCTAGCTGTGTAATCCTAGCCAAAGTAAAACAGATCAAATCCTTTAAGTTACTTACCAGCAAGTATTATTGGACTAGATGGTCACTAACAAAACTAGAACCTATCTCCTTAAAGCAGATGAAGTATGCCAGATAAAATCTTATCACCAATATATATACACCAGTCCTTAACCAGTTTTGCTGCCTCTCAAAACATTCCTGAAGATACACTGGGAAACTGTCACCATAGTACAGGTGTTTTTCGAGTACCTGCACTTACAGCTGCTCTAAGTAGCATATGTATTTCAGAATGTATTTCAGGAAGCCTACTTACTCTTTCTCCCATGCCAAGGCTTTTGATAGCTTTCTTGAGTCGTTGTAGTAGTTGTTGACAGGAAAAGTAATAACAAGAGCTGTAGCATTATTATAGTTATCATCTATGGAGTAGGAAAAAATTGTCAGGTGTTATGAATCGGAGCTTACATTTCAGTATAGGTAGGAATAATTAAGTTCAAAATTCTTATTGTCCAAAGCAACCCTATCCTACAACTCCATTAAATGCAATCTGTTTAACACTTGAGTTCCCAAACACACTACTGAAATAAGAGTAGAGGCCGTTAAGCACTCCAGACTGTATTCACTCGTCAACCATGTTGATGGTACCCCAACATTAAACTGTTGCATGGTTACACAAGGGGTGACATTCCATCCAGTAAGAAACAGGATGTGGTTTCCTGAACACTGCCTCTTGCATACTTAGATTTTACTCAAAGCAAGTACAAAAGCCCTACAGATTAATCAAGAACTGCTTGCCTTCAAATGCAGTTTTAGTATATTTGTGTTTATCTATCAAGTTAGGTTTAACCGGATAAAATCCTTGAACAAAGTTCTGTCTTCAAAGTAATTATGGAAGGATTTCCTTTGTGAACATATTAATCTATTCTTAAGTGCTTTATCAGATCAGTGACAACGCTTTATTCTAACTCAAAAGCAAAACACATGCACATCCCAGCATGTCACCCTGTGATACTTCATGTCTTTAACTCGTCTCCAAAAACTAGAGATGCTTTAGCAGGCCCAAAGCAGACCAAACATTTGCATACTTGTCAACAGGACAAGCATGTTTCAGTGAAAGGATTGCCTGCATTTTGCACTTCCAGAGTAGGCAGTCTCCAATCTCAGCAGTGATCTACTGCAAAAGTTACTGACACTATCCTTAAAGTTTAACAAAACTCCATTTTCCCTTAAGAAGTCTGCATTAAATGAGAGCGGACCTTTAATGCCAGAGATAGCACATAAGTATATGCTCTCAAGACTTAAAGGGCAATACTGTTTTGCCACCTACCGTCATATCCTCCCAACACCAGCCAGGGAAATACAGGTCCACCAAATGTTCCTAAGCAGGGATCGTGAAGCAAGCTTGTGTCATTCAGTGATGCAGGAGCCCTAGAGATCACCAGCAATAATTGTTAGATTCTGCTTGACAAGTGAGGCACAGCACCACAGACAAAGTATTAAAGAGCTGTTGTGTCATAACTATCAAGAGAGAAATGATGTAAAACTGCTAGTGATATATCGCCCTTGTGCTACGTTTGCTTTGATTTTACATACGTTTTTACAATTGTTTTCCTTCTAGCTTCTAAGATAAGTTTTCCTTCTAGCTTCTAGCATTCTGAATAGGAACTGAAGTGAAAGCTTATGAAACTTTCTTCTGTTACAAAAATCTACCTCTCAGAAGCTTTTTGAACATCTTTAAGGGTAAACTAGAGCCAGTGTCTGCACCAAACCAAGCTTAAGCGGAAACCTGCTGAGGTACTAAGACGCACAAACACAAGCAACCTACACTAATCTGAAGTTCCATACAGTACGTTGAGTTTAAAAAGGGGTAAGAAAAGGTTCAAGGGGGCAGTGAGAACTAGCTAGTTTTGTTTTCCAGCAAGACAAAGACCTAGCTGGCCTACAGATTGAAAAAATACGTAATTGTACTGCTTACCGAACGCAGTATAAGAAGTGAGTGTGGTAGTCAGCATAGACAAAGAACTCGTCCCCAATAGTGTGATCTAGAACAGAATGACTGTTCTGAAAATAGTTGAGTACACTCAGTATAGTGCAGTTGTTATTGTAGGGAGCTAGAGGAGCCAGGCAAATGTCCTTCAGCATGACAGTCTCATTGTCAAAAGAGGCAGTTATGTTGACAATAGCATCCTGCAAATCCAGTACCTTGAAAAAAAAAACCAAACAAAAAAACCAACAAAGCAAAAAGCATAGTTTAAGAGCAGCACAAGAAAGCATTTCTCCTGCAAGACAGGACAGGTCATATTCCTGTAAGTTTCCAGAGAGAGTGGCACACATCAATAGAAGCACATTACTAAAATCTAGTATTTCTGTGTTCACACTACAAATGCTTACTGGGACTTAGCTCGCAAGTCTACCTCTGACAAAGGGTTTCAGCAAAAAAGGTTTTGTAATTCAGACTAGGATTTTTAATATCAATGTCCAGTGATGGTTTTGATGGACACATAGCATTACAGATGGAATTCAACTCCATATGGCTGTTAGGTATGTTTAGGTCTTTACTCTTGCAAAGTCCAGTTACCTGATGGAGAATCTCTTTGGTAAGTGGAGGCCCAAAAGGTACATCTGTTCCTGACGGGTAAGGAGAGTAGGTGTCCGGATGGCTGTTTGGTGCTTGAATAATAAGTTGTTCAGTACGAAAGAAAGGCCCAAAGTGTGTGTCAAAGTACTCCTTCTCCTTGCGAGCCTGGCTGCTTGGGGCTGACCAGAGATCTACAGGGTTTGTAGTTGCTCTAATATATACAAAGCCTGAGCAGCACATTGCAATGAACACCACAGAGAAAAGGATAACAGGACGTGGATTTCTGACACAGAAAGCCCCCCATGATGTGAACGTCATCTTTAGGCCATTCTCAAACCTTTCACCAAGCTTTTCACCACAGGTAATTTTCCCTGTAAGAGCAAGAAGTAAACTGTAAATACCTGAGAAGTCAGTTAAGCAGTATTTTCTTGAAATACTAGGAAAGACGAAATTTCATTCTAATTGTAGTAAGCACCAGAAGCTATGTCTACACTGACAGTCAGACTTGGGAACCAATCCTTGACTAAGGTCAAGGGGACAGAAACCAGGTTGTACCTAACATCGCCCCTTCTAATATAAGATTATCTTTGACAGCAGCAGGCACAGCAAACAGAGGCAAGAAGCAGCTGAAATACACATAAACATTAAAAGGAGCTACCTCAGCTGCTACACTAGGATGCTTGCCACCCCTGGATGCATTCAAAAGCCGTCCAGATATGGTGCTTCAGGATATGGTGTAGCAGTGGCACTGGCAGAGTTAGATAGTGGTTGGACTTTATCTTAAAGGTCTTTTCCAACCACAGCAATTCCTTGATTCTGTGTGATACACAAATTAAACTACAGTTCTTTCATGAATGAATGGATCCTTTGAATGGATCCATGGATGGGTCAGAACATGATCACATTTATTTTAGCATCATGTTGCCCTCTCCACCTCCAGCTACAAAGCACTCCAGAACTTCCTACTAGCATAGCTATATCCATAAGCTGTGCACACAGGGCTTTCAGCAGCCAACAGACTAGGGTTAAATGCTACTCTAAACAAAGATAGATACTGGCTAAAAGACTAAAATAAAGCCCTGTAAGAAAAGATTATACAGCTCAACAAAACTAAAATTCCAGAGCCCATCCCCAGGAATGGAATGCTCTCAAGCTGAGTTCCTAATAAAGCTATTACTCTTACCCAAGACATACCATTGTCATGATGGGAATCCGCAGAAAAGGCTATATTGCTATCAATTGGTGTGTACTCTGAGACAAAGTGCCGCCTCCTGCAAGACAAAAAGCTATGTTATCCTGCTTCCCCCCACAAAAGGTATCTTTTGGGGTTTGCACACTAACAGAGTCCAATGCTAGTAATAAACTTGATATTTGACTCTTCCAGAACCTATAAGCATCATGTTCCCCCCCCACAAATCCACTCAAGAACAGAAATCTCCAGCTTTGTGATCCTATGGAACAACTTCTAGCCATGTCAGCTGTCCCACTAAGCTTTCCAGCTTGGATCAAGCACATGTTCTTTATGCATGTTTAGAAAATCAGCAGCATTAACAGCACAGAGAATTTCTCTAAACTGATCACTACTTAAGTGATAACATTTTCAAGAGATTTCTACATCAGAAATACTTTACTTTGTTAGTCAAACTGCTTAAGTTACACCTACTTAGCCTGAAGAAGTGGGGAAGTGAGGAAAAAAAGGAAAGTAAGGCACTTTCTTCCTGTCCCAAAGCCAGATAAGTTATAGCACAGAACTCATGATCAGCCTATATTGCTTATACTCATTCCTGACACCCAAAGTGGGAAATAAGGTCAACAGCCTCCTCATGGTAATCTAATCAGACCTCCAATTATGGCAGGATGTTTTGGGCTATGAACCGTACATCTCCAACACCATTTCAGGTTGCTTGCTACGCACACTGCCCAATAAGATACACTACGCTTGCTGCCCCTTACTTTACAAAGTGCCATAATTCTTGGAAAATCAGCTTTTGTTTAGTTCTTTCCTTAATCTCCAGTTTTGAAAAGTATTCATGACTTAATTTGCAACAGGACAGCAATTGTTTCACTACACGTATCAGTCAGCAGAAAGACTATGTTGTCTTGCATACAGCTGCCAATACTAGAATTTGCTCTCTTCCTATGACCCTGAATTGAGTTCCCACAATACACCTTTCTGTGATCCTTTCGCCCTCAGCCACACCTCCTGACAAAAGTATGGTGTGTTAAAGACTCTGGGGCACATATAACAACAGTAAGTAGTAAGAGGTTTTAAGGAAACACTACAGATGGTGAACAAGTCTCTCCACCAGAATTTTCCAGCTCAAACTACAACTTAAGGAACAAGCGACCCGAGGAAGAGAACGGGATTCTGTTTTTACTTATTCATATGGGTTCTCCAAGATCCTAGTTTATTAGTGTACTGATCTAGTCTTAAGCCTTGTAAAACCCCAGCTTCCAGAGCAGTTTGACATTTCAGTACGAAGGCAGTGCTCTGGTATCTTAACATATACCATCCAAGAACAGACGCAGTTGAACTGAGACTTGACTCTTTACCACAAAGGCTTAATGTCATTCAGATGAAGCAGATACATGCATTTCCCCAGACCTTTACATGCTTTAAAATTCTTGCTCATGAAAGTTGTAGATTTGTGTACTTGATTCCATAGCTAGGGATGCTATGACTGACTTCTGCACTCACTTTCTACCGTATGGTTTTAGGTGTTAGAACACTTCCTGTAAGTATAAGTGTCTGCCACAGAACGTGACTTTTTGCTGGATGCAGTAAATCTATAAGCATTCTGTCCTGGGAAAAGGGAGTTTTCAGGGAAAAGCCAATTGACATTTCAGAGCTGAGCATTCTGAATGCTTTACCTGTAACACCAGACTCCAAACACTAGTGCAAAAAATACGAGTAGAAATCCCATGTAGGAGATCCACATGATGACATACATAGCATCCAAACCAAACAAAAGCCAAGGAGCAGGCAATGGAGGGGGCTGAGGTTTTGGGCCACAAACAATTGAACAGTCCTGACAGCTGCATGGTCCTGTCGAATCATCCACAGACTCATTACAGCCTTTGGTAGCGTTGTTCATAGGATTCATTCCATGGACAGGAACATCTATGACAAATCACAAGTTGCAGAGCCAGTTTACCACCAAATAGAAATTCAGACCTTCACAACACAAGCTTCCCAGTTAAATGAGTTAACCATATATATGAAAGCCCCTAGCCTCTGTATTTGAGTAGCTACTTTTGGTCTTACAGTTGAAGAAGCCACTGACTTCTCCATAGCAGATGACCAATACTCAGTTTGTAGACAACTGTAAATAGTTATTAGTTTTATAAGCTGAAGTGTTCTAAAACATAAGCACGTACTTCTACCATCCCAGCAATGATTTGTCATCCCCTTCAACTGTTCAGATTGTGAAATGTGTAACCATTTCTTTACAGAGAAGTCTTAAGGGATCAGGGTGCTGCCCTAGTTTCCCAAGGAGTACAAGTTATCCAGTTGCCTAAGCTTAGTCCATCCCTTAACAAGTTTTAGATATATGGAGCAAGAAGCTGCATAGAAAACAAGCACAAAGTGTGACTTCCCACTAGAAATCAAAAGAGATAATCAGCTTATTTTACACTGCTTTGAAAGCCTCTGACTGTAGACACTCATTGCTGGGCAGCTGTTTAACAAATCAGTGTACCAGTTATAGCATACAGACTTGGACACAAGCTTCAAAGGCAAGGACTATCCAGTTTACCTGAAAAAATAGGAACAATGCTGAAAGGAGTTTGCCCATTGTCTTTACTAAACATGTACTCAATCCAGTTGGTTGCATTGCAGTCCTTGACATCCTTCCCACACAGCAGCCCCAGTGCTTTAACGTTACTTGATGGAGCCTCCACATCTTTGCAGGCATTATACATTGCTAGGAAGAATACATGAAGGAGGAAAAGTCATTTAAATTGATATTATTTGAGTGAACATTCAAAATATCTCCCATAATTACAGACTCATCAAGTTCAGAGAATATGCTTATAGCTTTCAAGAGGAAACATCTGAAGATAGTGAAATAACGCTTTTGGTTGTATTTACAGTGTTCAAAGTTGCAATGCTCAGTTACAACTATCTTACTTTGAGTAGGTAACCTGAATCTGCGTTACACTAGAGTCTACTTTACTCAGAGAGAACAGTACATAATATAAAGCTCCTTTCAGAGAACATTGTGACAAATACTTAAGGTACTTTAGACCTGTAGGCCACATATGACTTTCAAGAGTCTCTACTTGATTAAAGGTGCGCAAAGGCTGCATTAATGCTCTAAGTTTGCTATAAAACAAAAATACAATCCAAATTTAATTGTTCTTAAAAAAGTTATCTGGATTTGACAAAGGACTGGAACAGTCCCTTTCAAGGGAAGTGAATGCCTCTTAAGAGCTGTTATAGTACACCCTGTACAAACTTTACTATTGTACTTGACAATTTCAGTATCATCAGGTAGGCTTTGGACATTCAGNGACTTTCAAGAGTCTCTACTTGATTAAAGGTGCGCAAAGGCTGCATTAATGCTCTAAGTTTGCTATAAAACAAAAATACAATCCAAATTTAATTGTTCTTAAAAAAGTTATCTGGATTTGACAAAGGACTGGAACAGTCCCTTTCAAGGGAAGTGAATGCCTCTTGAGAGCTGTTATAGCACACCCTGTACAAACTTTACTATTGTACTTGACAATTTCAGTATTAGGTAGGCTTTGGACATTCAGTATTTGGTAGCAACTTTGTTTTTCTGAAGTTAGTCATCAGCGTTACCAGCTATCAATCTTTTGTATAAATGCCCGGTCCCAGCTGAGCGTTGAAAAATACTGTTAAAGTGTCGGTGTAATGTCTCCTACCAAGCAGAAGTCAGTGTCCCGGCACTTCCAACGAGGGGCCCTACTGCTTCTTATTCAATGCCTCAAACTTTAAAAGACAAAGAGATGTTTCCTCTTGCCAGTTCTTCCCAAGAAAGTACTGGTTGTGCTACCTTGACAAAAGCCTAGATATATTAACACACTGCTTACTCACCGTTTGCAAAACGTTCTCCAATAAAGTATTGCAGCTCTGTAATGCTACTCTTGTTCTCTTTTAAAACTGGATCATAATAAGGTATGGTGCTTGTAACATTCAGAAAGTCAGACTGATTTGGACTGCAAGTTAGTTCACAAAAGAGGTTTATCAAGTTGTAAAAACATGATGGACATCTGGGTAGGAAAGTCAAACAAACAGCAATCAGGCTAAGAGGTAAAGATGCAAGGCATATCTCTTTGACCCTACACAGAAAGTGTAAACATTTAGCTCAGAGCAACAGAACAAAAGTATATAAATACTGCAAGTTTTTCAATCATCAATACAACATTAGTTGGTGCTTAAAATTGCTTAATATTCAGCAGCAGCATCAACATTATTCACTGGTAAGACTGCCTACCTCAAATAGCAGATACCAGCAGAATTGTAACAGAATTTGAAGGAAAACTTAACTGCTGCTAGGAGCAGGACTTCTGTCTAGAATGACTGGACAATACTTTGTCACTCTTTTCTGAAGGCTTCATTACAAATACAGTAGCTTGAGACAAACTAAGATAATGCTTACTCTACCAACTAACTCGATCCAGACTGCAAGTAGTTGTCTCATGAAATCAAAGCCTCCTGATAAGGATGAGGAAGCTTGCTCCAATAAGCCTTTCAATGAAATGACCACCATCTCTTCTGTTCAGGCAGACCGTAGAACCTTAATATGCCATTTTTTTTATTGTTACAAAGCTCTAGTTACTTTGCCATTCATTAGCCTACCTGGAGAGAAACTGGAGAGGCAGCTGCAAGTTGTTTTTCAAAGTCTGAAGCTGATGAACATCACAGCAAGTGCTAACGTTGCCAAAGAATAAACCTGGGCACAGTTCCTTAAATAAAAACAGCATTGAGATAAGAGGGTAAGGAAGGAAAACCATGTTTAAGACTTCAGACTTCATTATAGTTACAGGTTATGCCCTAGAGAACAGGAAGAATCACTTTACAAAAGGAAGTGACGCCTTGAATAAAAGTTCTTTCAGATGATCTTTAGTCACCAGGGTCTATATATAAAATGATAATGGTATTTGAGATTCCATTAGTAAGAGGACAACACATGTTTATTCAAGTTGAAAGTATTCCTGCAGTTTCTCCTCTAGTGTATCTTCTCAATAGCATCAGATTCTAAAGTCTCAGAAGGCAAGACACTAATCATAGGATCATTGATTACCTGGAAGAGCTATTTCATGTTCAGTTTATAGAAGAGATAAATGCATTTAAAACAAGTTTTACTGGTAGTAACATACAAGAACTGCATTTTAAGTCATCAGAAACAATACAAACCAGTAGTTAGCTCACCTACGTATCGTCTTTCCTGCCACTAGCCAAACCATTAGGTATTTCACACTTTAAAGCTTTAAATTATCATCTGTTGAAGGCACATCTAGCAATACCATCCTATATTGGGCAAATAACTCTAGACTGACTGTGGTTTTGTTCACTTTGACAGCTAAAGCCCAGATAAGGAAATATGGTCTCACACTAGGCACAGCTAAGGAGACTGAATTTTGTCCAAGTTTGTTCCATTTGATTAAGAGTCAGTTACTGCCTTCTTGTTTAAGGAAGGTATCAGCAATCTGATGGAAAACAGTTTAGTCTTGTCCTTTAGAGATCAGAAAAGCACAACCGTGGAACGTATCATAGTTTGCAAGAGTCCTAAAAAACCTAGTCTGACTAGAGTGCTCAAATCAGTGAGGAACATATGCAGGAAAGTGAACCAATCCCATATTTAAGATTATTTTTGTGAAAGTCTAGAATCATGTTTTGGAGACTTCTCATATCTCAGTTTCTGTTCAGAGATATCACCCTCACAGTTGTGGCTACAAGCTGTACCCGAGAAATTCGAGATAATCCATTCACTGTCTCAAAGTCAGGATGACAAAGTCATAGTGCAGGCCCAACAGATCCCAATACAGAACTCTAAAGTGCAGGAGATTTATTTTTTAACAGCAGACCTCCAAAAGCAGCTCACCTGTATCAAGTCATAGCCATCCTCTGGTAGCAATATTGGTGGTCCATCATAAGCACAGTTGTATCTCTTATCTCCAGAAGCAACTCCACATTCTCCATACCAGACACATGATTGTGGAAATACCTAATCAACACAAGAAACCAATTAACTATTAGGAAGAGCTGCCAAATCCCACAACTATTGCAGAGTGTACGTGCTACAAGTCCAAAAGCAAATCACAACCCAGATTTGATAATTTCTTGCTAATTTAAACACCAGCATGTACTACATAAAACACCCATTAACAAAGGCATGTGTGACAGTGCTCATCACCACCCATCTCTGCCTCAGATCCCCACCCTTCCTGGCCCTGCCTCAGATCCCCACCCTTCCTGGCCCTGCCTAGAAACAAGCAGTGCACTGTCTACAGTTAAGACCAAGATTTATTTTAAAAATGTCTACAGCAATAGTTGGAAAGCATCTCCATGGAGAGAAGTGTATTGCTTATATGAACTATTTCAGTTCCTTCTGCCACCCCATAATCCTTCTTGCAAACTCAGTCACTTCGTGACAGATTGAGAAAGCAGCAGCACAAAGAGGATGCTGAAAACAAACTTCACAGCTCTGCACTCGCCATAAAATGCCGGGTCTTGCCACAATCTCGAAGGATGCTCTCCATCACCACCTTCAGTCTTAAGCATGCAACATTAAAATGCGTTTACAGTGCTAAGTAGAAAGATAAAGTTTTCAAGATCCCTCAATTTAAGGGACTACTGAAAAATCCACAAATCAGTTCTTTATTACATACATCAAATAAATTGAAAGAGGACAATGGCACCTTGCAAGCCTTTTATTTTTGTGCAGTGGTACTGACAGAGCCATCTGAAATGCTAACCCAAAACATTTATCCTGAAAATGACAGTCAATGCAATAACAAGTTATTTACAGCACAAGCCTTAAGATAGTTTCAAGGTTTTACTACACACCTGGGCTGCAAGCCAAAGGCAGACTGCACAAACATTCACTACACTTCTGCTGGCTCTGATCAGAAGTTTGTGTGGTACAGTTTGGGAGACAACTAACCTATCTGTATCTCCTGAATAACCTTGACCTAGCTCTTGTAGAAACACCAGATGCTTACACTGCAAGGACAGACTGTTGTGCTTTGTGCTTGACCATGAACAATTTTGTTTACTGACCAGAGAGGCCCCTGAGAGGCTGCATTCCTAACACCCAACGGCTACCCAGAATAATGCCTCCGCTACACCCATTTTGTGCTGAACAACACTGACAGTTCTTCAAGAACTACATCAGTAATTGCTGGTTTTGATTTTTTGGGTTGGTTTTTTGGTGGTGTTTTGTCTTTTAAAAATCAAGGACAACTTACCTGCCCCTCTTCGAACTGTTTTCCCCTTAACTTAACCTAGGCAACATGGCCCAACGCAAAGTTACTCACTATAAATCAGGTCCAAAAATCAGTTTAAGTACCACTCATCCAGTTCACCCTTTCCTTTTTCTGCTCCGTCACTTCCTCTAGCTAAACCTGGAACCAGCTGCTAAGTACCACCGCATTCTTACATGCAGGTTGGAAAGCATCCCTTAAGATTGCACTTGTAAACACTGAATGTTTAACACCAGCATAAGCCAAAAAGTTAAATATCCATAACTTGGAGACTATTTACAGAAATTACACTGTAAGTTTGTTCCTGCAAATTAATCTAAGAAGTCAACACTTCTTTGATCAAATTTAGAAGTCATTATCTTCATTTCTGCTATTCTAGCAAAAGGGCAAAGAATTTTGAGCTGCTTACAGCTGCCTGTGAGAACAGAATTAAGTTTTTCTTCAGTATCGGGCAGGCTCCACGTTCAGTCTAAAATGGTCTGCAGTAATACTTTCTATGAACCCTTTCTAAAAGAAAACACTTCCTATGCTTCATTAATTGGTATCTAACACTTCTTAATTTTTAAACCCCATAAAACTATCAACTTACTTTTTTTCTGAAAGACTTAGCTTCTTCCAGAGTGGGAAATATTGTAAAATCAGTAGTGCAGCTACCAGTTACAAAAAAAACCAAAACAATCAAACTGAAAAACTTAGAGGCATTTCTTATACAGAAAAAAGTTTCAGCTACCACATCAGGCTGACTAATACTTCTACTGTTTATCTGTATTTCAAGGTAATACTTCCTTGGTTATAACTACTACAGATACAAAATAAAATACAAGCCATAATATGTCTATAAGTTCACCTCAGGATAGAACATAAAGCGACTTACTAGCACATGACACATGGTCATGCACCAAAAAGTATTCTGCTAAAACAGACAAGAAGAGAAAGCAAGGCAAAGTGTTAGTTTGCACTTGTCATCTGGATAACTAATATCGTTCTAAATTCTTTAAGTTCCACATTGATAAAACCTACAATGGAAAAACAACATGTTTATCACTCAAACTTTCAGCCTGTTTGGAAAAGTTGAGCAAATCAGTTATTTTTAACTACCAGAAGAGCACTTAGACCGAGAACTGCAAGTTTAAACACTATTTCAGTATTAAGATCAAGAAGAATTTTAGAGAATCTCAGGTTAGATATTTATGACATGACCTAGCAGGGTCTCACTGACAAAAGTCTGAATTTGTTCCCTGAACCACTAAGCTTTGGTGAGCCTTGACTTACTGGCTGAACCAGAATAAGCCTAAAAACCACCAAATCATTTGAAGTCAGCAGCCTAAAGTCACCAGCATAGCTCTCAGAACAACAAGTCAATAGCTTGCTCATCATCACTGAGTCAGCCACAAAAGATGGGAGAGGTCTGGTCTCCTTAGCTTCAGGCAGCAAGTAATCAGGGGCAGTACAAGTAACTACCTACTCTGTTACCACTGATAAGATATGGCTGGAAGCTCTTCCCCCCAGACCCTCTACTAAAAGCTAAATCAAGTTACAGAATGAGACAAGCACTTTGCTCTCTCCATTCTGAAAGAATGGAACATTCCTACACTGGTAGGAAGAGACAAGGATGACTAAGTGTGGTCGCAATTAAGTCAAAGTTACTCCTTGAAGAGTCAGACTTTCAAGTCACTTGAGTGAACAATCATCTTTCTTGCATGGGTGAAAGCCCTTCTAACCCAAATTAACAGAGAAATGCTGTGTTAAACCCAAGTGCCTTCTAAAGAAGGCAAGATACTCTCCATAAGACTAACACAGGGTTGTTTTTTTTGTTTAAGGTCACATTACCAAGTGCTCCATATTTTAAAATGCAACTTTCCCAAGTTACTTTACAAAACAACAGCAATGTAACTGTAGATTAAGGCTGTTTCCTCCTGCCCCCCGCACAGTTTAGAAACCAACTGTTAGGACACTAACACCAGTCTTCAGCACATTCCCAGAGTTCAGAAAAGTTTATTCTTACTTCTGGTAGGAATTTGTTTGAAGAGAAATTTCACCTCAGGTCAGAGCTCCAGAAACCCTAAGAAAGAACTTGCACAAGAGCAAGTACAGGCATTTCATCACTATTAACATTCTACAAAGTTTCTGTTACAGCTTTCTGATTCCCAGGCTTTATTCGCAATCAAACTAGTGTTCCAAGAGATCATAAATACATTAACTTCGGTCCAAGTTTCTTCAACGATATGTTGAAACAAATCAATAATCTTCAATGCTTCCAGCACCGCTGACCATCACCAACAATGAATAAGGAGCTGTTAAGCAGACAAAGAACAATGCTGATGTTGTACAGAGAAACAGCAACTATTTGTAGTTGGCAAATACCAGATGACAAGCGAACATTGTTTGGCTCTCCAGATTAAGATTACTAATGTATGGAAAAGGCAACAGCATCAGATAGAGCTGTTTCCCCTTCCTCAGTCTAAGATGGTACATCTGGGACCTTGCAGGGCAAGAACACAGCATACTCTCTCCCCACTTCCCCAATACGCAGTCCACGTCACACTTAATAGGTGGTATTACCCACAAGGCTGAGAAATTGAGTTCTGGGGAAACACAATACTACATTAGCCTTAGTAAATAGCAAGCCTGGTTTATAGCAACAGGTGACCAGGCCAAGTTTGCAGATCTGCCTTAGAAGTTGCACATTACCTCAGAGCCCTCCCTTTGAGAGATGGAGGTCAATGGACTAAAGGAAACTTCACAGGTTTAATTCTTCCTCTTACTCTGTTTCTTTCAGTGACTTGTTCAGAGGTAGACAATTCAGAGGTAAGCTTTGCCTGCTAAGCTCCTTTTCCTCCTTTGCTCATAGGTAACGGACTGTTCCCTCTCAGGCAGAAAAATCATTACTACTTCTGGTCAGGCAAAATAAGCCTCAATTCTGGACTTACTGAAGCACACTTCACAGAAAAGTCAGTGTCAAGTACAAAGAGAAAGTTGCAATAATGGTTAATAGTATCTGTGAGAGCAAGCTGGTGCTTCCTGACAATGATTTGTCAGGAAAATACACCCTTAGTGCATGCATAATCAGAAAGCATAGGGCCCCTAACTAGCAGCTGCCAGCTACTAAGGCCATCTGCACTAAAATACCTCTGATGCCCTGTAGGGAATAGTAATAACACTGCACAACACTTAAGATTCTTTTGTCTACTGCCCAGCGAAGTACCACTCAGTTCTACCAGTCATTCCCTTCAGTCATCTCTCCCCTTCTAAGAGGGCTTCCTCACTTTCCATCCAGAAAGCCTATGATCAAGACACTCACAATTTTCCAGGAAGTAACTCAAGTGGTTACTGTCTTGCTCTGAAGCTACGTTGCCATCCCGGCCAAACAAGCTCTTCCGTACAGGCATTTCAGAGCTTCGTGCCCGAGGTCAGGCAACACTGCCCTACGGGCCACTTCGTAAGACTGAGACGCAGCAGCACCTGCATTGACATCTTTCTGCAGGATTTTCCAAACTCAAACATATTCTACAGCTTGGGATCACATTTGCTGACAGGAAACCTATGTCCAGCCTTGCTTAGCCACTAATTTCACAGCTCTTTTTTTAATGTAATTAAACAACCAAACAGCTGCTATTAAGCACACAAGATGTCATCTAGTACATTAGATGTTCATAAAAGAACAAAAAATAGTTGCAAGACTTCATCCTCCTATAAGTCCATATTCAAAAACAGGACTAAAGAAGACAGTATTTTCAATGTAATTCTCAGGTGGTGTTAATAGGTAATTAACTATCAACTAGTAATGGGTTCAGTGGCACAAGTCTTGTACCATGCACCATTCAGAGCAAAAGACACATCTTATACGGGCTGAACACTTCAAATTCACTGTGCAAGCGTACCTAACGGAAGGATTTCAAACTGAAATGCCACTTTAGTCCGCTGCCTTCTTTTAAAAGAAGAAACTTGACACATGGCACTTTGGTTTATACACACCACAACCAAAAGCATGAAAATATTACATTACCAATATACTTGAGGGAAAGAACAGATTCACCTTCACAACATCTCCCTTCTGCAACCCCCTAACACGTATAGGCCCGGTCTGACGGAACGATCAGCTTCTCTTTGAAAGATATCAAGGTTTACTTTGTGGAGTGTTACGCTGTAAATAAGAGTTAATGGCAAAAAAAACCAACAAAACAATTTAACCTTTTTATATGACAAAACTGAAACCAGCACAGTTAAAGTAAGTCGGCACTGTTTGCTTCTTATGAACCACAGAGCCACATCCTCTACAAGGATCCCCCAAATCTTAGGGGAAGTTGTTTCACATTCCTCTAGCTCAGTAACCCTCCAGCCACCTGAAGGAAAGCATCCTGTAATTTCCTTACCAGCCTAGGACACACCTCCTTGCTACAAGTTGGTGTCTCCCTCCAAAAAGGGGTGTTGGTAGGTGTGAAGTCCATTACCTGCAGCTGGAGATTATGAGTCATTACTAAACAATCAGCTTCTCCAGCTGTAACAGAAGAATAAATACCAAGTTTTCTGTTCAAGCTCTTTAAAGATGGTATGAAAACGGGAGAATCTCAGCACACACAGGATGACAAACTTGTGAGTTTAAAAAGGGTTAAGGATACAAAACTTTACCTAGAAAGTATGTTTCCAAGTTGGTTAGAAAGGGGAAAAAAAAATCCAACACTAAGGCTTACTCCTATCTCGAACTGCACCATAAACAAAATGACAGAAGAGAGCAGCGAAGGTTTTACAGTATGTTTTCCTGAAGCATCAGGAAGTCCAGCTTACTCTAGCTGGCACACCGATAAATAGTAGATCTTACTACGCACAGACTGTTACTTCCAGTAAGCTGCCACCTATCCTAAGAAACACTCCGAGCAAACCAAAACAGACACTAAGGACATAGGCAAGCCTCTGCCCGAACATGTGACTGAACGGCTACTCACATGCATAGGGCATTGCATAACCAGGGCACAGCACAACAACAGCTGCTGCTGGATGCAACAGCAGGATGACTAGGACTCGGCAGAAGCTGAAGTTTGCTAAGCCCCAGCACACCCACTTTGGCTCCGGAGGTGGTCCCGGGAGGAGCCGCTGTGCCACTGGGCTGTCCCGCACTCTCGCCTCACTCCGGCCCTCGCCTCCGTCCCGCCCGGCACCGAGTCGAGGAGCAAGGGAAAAGGGAGGGAGAGCCCCGCCGGGGACAAGGAGAGGACACCCCGGTATCACGCTTCAGCTTCGCATGGCCCCGAGCCCAGCTGCCTGACGGGACAGCCGCCTCCCGCACCGCTTCCCCGCCCAGGGGACCCCCGGCTTCAGGCGGCACGGGCGGCCACAGCGGATCCCCCGAGCCCTGAAGCAACGCTCGGAGGATCCCGCTCCCCGCGGCGCGCACCTACCGCTCCT
>VWZK01005204.1:24543-64633 GCA_013396935.1 Baryphthengus martii | reverse complement strand
CCTGGCGCCGCAGGGGAGGTGTGGCGCTCAGGAGCCGGCGGTCCCGCCCGGGCTGCGGCGGCAGCCGGTCAGTGACCTCGTAGGAGCGCGGAAGTGTTAATCACGTAGTTTGTAAATATCAAAGTCGCTTTAAAAATCCTGCCTTTGGTAAAAGCGTCGTAATTTTACTTCAAAATGAGAAATTCAAGATTTCCAGGCAACAGTCTTCCAATCCGGTGTATTGATACCGCGCAGCTGCACGCACTCGAACTCCCCAGCCAGGCAGGTCAGGCTGCCTGGCAGAAAAGCGCTTTTCCCGGGGCCTTCGGGGCCGGTGAGTGTGGCTGGGGAGCTGCGCTCGCCGCTCCCGGCCGGGCTGGCAGCAGGTGGCCCGAGCGGTGTCGCAATCGGCAGTTTCGGCAGCGCGGTTTGCGCGGTTTGCGCTCTGCCGCTCTCGTCGGGATCCGTCTGTTTGTTCGGGATGGGTTTGTTCGGGATGTGGCTGGGAGGAGCACGCTCCTGCGGTCCGATGCAGCCTCGCCGTGATTTTTCCCGCCGCTTTATTACCTTGGCGGCTGAAGAACGCCCGTTGCTCTGCTGGAACAAAATACACAATTTAGCTGGTATTGCCATCTGCTGACAAAAATGCGGACTAATTTTAGCGTCATAGCTTCGTGGGCTAGCGCGTTGGTCTGGTGGGTCACATAGTCCGACTGTGTGCTGAAAGCAGAACCCAGTTCGATCAGGTGGCTGGGGGAATGTCCATTTGTGTTGCGAACAGCTTCAGAGATGGAGCTCTCTCTTTGGAGAAACTGTCCCACTCTTTGACCACACTTAGAATAAAATGGTTTTTTCCTCTAAGATTTTCCCATGTTCCAGCTCGAGTCTGTTGCCTGTTGTGCTGTCCTTATAGCCACCCGCCTGAGAAGAGTGTAGCTCCCCCTTCTCCATATACTGCACATCCATTTGGTAGCTGTGGAGAGCACCAAGCTGTCCCCAGGGCCATCTTTCTGCTTAGGGCTGAGGAAACACAGCTTATGTGCTCCAGCTGCCATGGTGTCAGCAAAGCGGAGCTGCTGCAGTATGACAGTGTCTGTTTTGTTTGGTTTTTTTTTCGTTCTGGGGAGCCTGAACCTGGACACAGTACCCCAGATGTGGTCCTACAAGTCCAAAAGACAGGAATAACCAGAACTCTTGACCTTCTGGCCACCTTCTTGCTCATACAGCCCGCTGACTCATGTTCAGCAGCTTGCCCAGCCCAACCACCCTCTTCTTTTCTGCTAAACTGCTTTCTGCCTAGCTGCTGCTCAGTTTGTACTTTTCCATAGGATTATTCCATCCCAGGTGCAGGACTTGTCATTTGGCAAGTGCTAAACAAAGCTAGAGCAGTTGAAGTTATACTGTGTTTTAATTTTCATGTAATAAATAAAACATCTACCTAGCGCTATGCAGAGCGATCCTAAAAGCAGGGGGCTGACTTGCCACGTTTTCTAGGCACTCCACATAAGCAGAGGATGCAGTGAGCATAACTTGTGCAGCTACAAGATTTGAAAATGCAAGAACCTTGTTTCAGTGCTTGTGAAAAAGGTGAGGGATAGCAAAACTGACTAGAGAGAAAGGGCATGCCCTTCCGGAATGAGTTGTATAGAGAAGAGACTTAAGAATCATAGGTGAGAGAGAACCTATTTATAATGCTGCCAAACAAACAAAAGGGAATCTGTTGCAATCACAATTTCCACCATAAACTGATTAAGTCTGTAACATCACACTTGTCTACCACCTGCAGTATAAATAGAAGAAGGAATATTTTCTTATTTGTTTAAATCTCTGATGGATATCTAGATTTGGATGGCTATCTAAATTCACACTGTTATTCCAGTGCAATCCCCCAGAGAGTCCTGCCTTTTTGAACTTCCAAGCTGAAGCAGAATAGGCATGAAGAGTGATTAACAAACACTAATCAGATTAAGCCTGTCTTTAATCATAGAGACTTCTGAAACTTGCTTAATAGCAGGTGCAAAAACTCAAATATGTGTCTATTTTTATGTGACCTCTGTACACCGACAGCCAGCAGACCAGAGCGGGGTTATTCCTCCAGTCCGGCTGCAGCCTTTGCTTTTCTTGGCAGCTGCGTGTCGTATTCCACGAGTGAGGATGCACAGCTCACTCTAGTAGCTCCCAGACATTTAAGTGTAGTTGCACGAGTGTTACCAATGATAAAATTGGCACCATTGACAGTGTCACCGTAAAGTTAGCTCTTTCCTCCCAGGCAGGGAAAAAGTAGCCCTGAATAGTTAACCCAGATCAATGCTGCTGACAGCTCATTGCTTTGTCTGTGGTACACGTGGCCCCAGAGAGACCATCCTCACGCCCAGCTGCTCTTGTTGAAGGACAGTTGTCAGCTTATGACTTACAAGGTTCCCTTTTGAACCCAGGATTATGCATTGCTGTTAGGGACTGCCTGCTTGGAAGGTGTCATGTTAATAGGTAATCTGGCAGTAAATAAACCCCCTTGCATTCCAGCTAGCCCTCAGTTGTTAGAGGGGCTGCGGGCGGCTGGGTTTAGATTCTGAGTGATACCCAATTCGGCACTTTTAGTCGGGTGGTGTTCAATTTATTTGAACTCTCACGGCTCCAGATTCACTACTAGCGCCCTGCACTCTCCGTCCGGTCGCGCTCCACGGTAACACGCAGCCAGTAAGAAGCTGGCGGCGTCCAGCGAGAGACATTTGCGACCAGCTACGTGAACAGTGCAGTTGATTGAAGCAACAGGAATACAGCTTCTTACGGATTGCCGGTGATGAAGACATTGTCTGTAAAAGCACATGCAAATAAACAAATTGTGTTACGTTAAAAGATGCAACTCTAGAGAGATTTCTGTGTTTTCCAGGGAAGTACTTGGAAAGTCCAGATCTTACCCAAAGGCGACCCTATGGTGGGGGGGAAAAGAAGCCCCGACCATCAACTGATCCCAGGAGTCAGATAATCTGTGGTGGTATCTTCCCTTACTTGTCCATGATGATGTCTTACCCAGAATCCCCACTTCCTTAAGCCATTTTTATATTATTTTTTTTCTTCAAGGTGGAGCTTGAGTGACTCCAGTCATTCATGCCTTTATTATGATTGATGTAAAATCCTCTCGCTTCGCTTTTAAAGGCATAGATTAAGAAAAATTCAGAGAGCGAGCTCAGTGAGGGGTGGTCACAGTTTGGAGACAGGCTGCCTTTGGGATGGAGGTGTGTTTTGGTATTATAATGACATTATAATGAGCAAAGTTTCACAGAATCACAGAATATTAGGGGCTGGAAGGGACCTCAAAAGATCATTGAGTCCAATGCCCCTGCCAGAGCGGGAACCTGGAGCAGATCACACAGGAACGCATCCAGGCGGGTTTTGAATGTCTCCAGAGAAGGAGACTCCACAACCTCTCTGAAGGTTTGCACTGGGACAGCATTTTATCAAAAAATGACAGAGTGCTGGCCCAAGGTAGCAAACAGGCAGCCTGTCGGTTCTGGGGTACCATCAGGTTCCCATCTCTGCAGGGATCTCGCAGAGCCTGGCTGCAAGCTCTTTGCTCCACGCTCCGTGCAGTTTCGCAGGCAATGCTGTTCAGGGAACCGCTGTGGAACGGGTTCCTCGCAGACCAGCTGCAGCTGCGCTCCACCCTGGAAGCTTCTTCGATATTCTACTTTTCCTTAATGTGCAAGCAATGCTATACCTTTAATATAAATTTAATATCTAAGAAGTCACCCTCAGTAGTTGTTCTACAGCAGGCTAATGGGGAATGCTTATTCTGGTTCTCAGCAGCGTGCACAAAATTAAATTTTGGTGCCTGGAAGAGGAGCCGATGTTAATTCACAGTCTAAGATGTCAGCTGGTGCCTCTAACACACCAAACAAGTCCTTAATACTCCATTAGGATCAAATAAGCTCTTTCCCTCACTGAATAGTCTAAATAGTGTAAAGGTGCCTCTCCAGAAGCTTATGCAAAGTAGCTGCCTGCTCTGTTCTGTTCTGTCTTCGATGGAAAGCCCAGAGCTTTGCTTTCAGAGGTATAGGCCTCACTCTGTTTCCATTGCTTTGCTCAATGAGCAATGAAACTTATGTTCCTTTTTCTACTAGAAACTAAAGCATTTAGTGGTCGTGACCTTGTAATTTCTGGATGGCAGTCTGGATGAAGAATTACATGTGCGTACAAACGGAAACGCAGTGTGTGGTCGTTTTGCAGCAAAATCAATTAAAATGCCCCTTGCTGTTTATTCTCCATAATTTATTATAAGCTTTTATCATTTCAATTGCAATAGAACCCAGAGGCACTTGCAAGAAGTGGGAGCTATGTTAAGCAACACCCTGCACAAGCACATGGGAAAGTGGGATATTCTCCTTGGATGTCTGCAGTCTGTGTGAAGACAAGCTGCAACAGGTGAGTGAGAAGTTTCACCCAGTTTCTCACACTTCTGTGTGAGCCAAACCAAACCACTCTAGCTTGTTCCAAGACCGTTTTTCTTGCCAAACCAGAGTAATGCTTGTACTAAATGAAACTGGTGTTTCCTGTTTGTTGTTGCAGGCAAATCATGTTCTTTCCATCAGCTCTCATTTGCCAGCCTTCCTCACCTGCTCAACTTTTAATTATACCCTTGTCAATGTACCTGTTACTTTGGTCACATGCTCTTGTCTGCACATTTCCCATATGGGATCAAGTCAGACTTGAGGAGGCTAACAGCAACCTGCCTGATGCTGACAGTATTCGCTTAAATATACATGTAGTATGTCAGGTGATGTTGAATCAAGTCTTTTTATCTTTCAGTCTTTGTATATGCCCAAGAGTGTTTTGATGGCTGCTCTACCAGCCTGTGCCGGAGTGTCCCTGTCTAACCTTAGAAAGTCTATAGTGACTCTTTAACATCACATCCTTTCTGCATTTATCATTGAAGTCACTGAAACATGTTTATTTTTATTACAATTAGGCAGTTATTTATTGTCTAATAGCAAAAGCTTGGGACTTGAATCAAAATGATTTGAGATTTGTTCCAGTTTTGCTATAAACTTGCTGGATGATCTGGGCAGGTCCCAACCTCTTTAGTGCAATTTCTTCTTCTGTAGAGTAGTGCCAATTGCATGGCAACATGTAACCCAAGAGCTCCAAGACCAGGTGGCAATCAGCAAGCTGCTGAAGGAAAACTCTGGAGAAACGCAGCTTATTATTACAGCAAAGTCTGGAGACGCACTGCCCTTGTTGCTGCGAGCGATAGGTGCAGTGAATACTCGTGCCAAATACTGCATCTAAGCACCGAAATGCTAACAAATCCAAGGTTTGACATATTAATGGCTACATGTGACTCCTGGTTTGCATTAACATTGGTGACTAATGTGGGCAGAACTGTCACATGGGAGTCCCTGAAGGCACTACCAAAATCCGACTTGGCAGGAAGAACTTTTCAGTGATGCCCAGTGATAGTACAAGGGGCAACAGGCACAAACTAGAAACAGAAAATTCCACCTAAACATAACGACAAACTTCTTTGAGAGTGTCGAAGCACTGAAACTGGCTGCCCAGAGGGGTTGTGGAGTCTCCTTCTCTGGAGACTCTCAAAACCCACCTGGATGCAATCCTGTGCAACCTGATCTAGGCAAACCTGCTTTAGCAGAAGGATTGGACTAGATGATCCCCAGAGGTCCCTTCCCACCCCTACCATTCTGTCATTATGTGATTCTGTGAGCAGGAGACAGGTTTATGATCCATAATTCACTTGAGAAATAGCCTGTTCATGTCTGACCTTGAAGACATTTTGTCAGTTTTATAACAATTTGTCTCAGGCAGTAGAGTCTGATGTAGCATGGCCAAGGGAGCGTCTACAGAGACTGTTCCTGGAGTCTTCAGAAAGTGGAATAGATCTTCTGCCCATTCACATGATGTAGTCTGGACAAGGAGACCAGAAGGTTCTGGTATCACTTTTCCAAGGGGATTACAGAAGCCTGTACCCCGGATACAGTGTGTATGCATACATGTACACATACTAGCGCACAAGAACACATCTGTGCAGTAGATATGGTAGGTTAGTGTCATGCTCCATCTCTGCATCCAAGCCAGTGAAACATTCGCCACAGCAGAATCTTGCTTCTTGTCTTCCCTCCAGACTAAGCTGTGTTCTCCACTGGCACATCCCAGATTGCTCTGCTGCTCCCTGCTCCCTGGTGAGATGCAGCACTATGCAGCCCTTGTGCCAGCTCTGAATGAACCAACTCATCATTCAAAGCAGGATATTAAAGCATTAGTTCAGTTGAAATGCCTTGTCAATATTGTGAGAGTGAAATGAATTATTTAGAGACATCTTAGGTATGTGTCTCATTTCATTTGGCTGTGCAGCTACAGTCACAGTTGCTAGGTCTGTGGTCTTGTTATTGAGCTCGTGAGAGTTAGCATCTCTTTAAATCACTGAGAAGATAAAGTTAAAAATGCATTGATTTGTATATTTTAAGATCAAGGAGCTTATTATGATCACATAATGTTAGTTCTGGCATATCATGTAATTTCATCCGGTAATTCCAGCATCAAACACAGAATATTTCAGGTGAAATACAACTTTCAGAATGAAAAGTAATTGTTTCTTAAAAAAAACCTCAAATGATGAAGGAATCATCTCAACAATTTGTTTCAATAGATAATTCTTCTCACTCTTGAAAATCCACAGCTTAAAGTTTGTATTTGTCTAGTTTCAGCATCTTTACACTGTTTTGTTACGCTTTCATGTGCAAAATTAAGGAACTTTCCACTACCAGAAATCATCCTTTGTTATGATTTAGGCCATGAACAAGTCACGGCACTTTCTCTTGATATTCTCTGAATAAATGGAGATGCTTTACTGAGTTGTGGCTGTAGGATTTTTGACAATGATTCAAAATGTAGCTCATAAGAATAGAAAATTATAGGAATAAAGCAAAAATCCTGAGATGTCAAACACAAGGTCAAAAATGATTTTTGGTGTAGGCTCTTTTCTATAATGCACATAATCCACTGCATACTATAGTAAGAATATCAGCAGTGTTGACTTTTTTTTTCAGCTGAAGTAGGTCAGATCAGAGTAAGGGTGTGTTTTACATTTAGGAATAATAACAGAACCACCAAGACTGGTTTCACTAACTGAATAAAAGTATAGTCTTATTCCTTTGGTTCCTAAATTGCTTTTTATAATCTGCAGATCCAACCTAATGGATGATTAATGTCAAGGGGAGTCTGTCAGTGACGTCTGGATCTTCGAAACAAACCTTGTTATGTCATGCTAAATTAAATTTTCCTGTTTCTGAAGCCAGGCCATTGGCTTTATTTGTTGAGTGAATGCTATCTCATGTGTAAAGACCTGGAAAATAATAAAAGTCTAATCAATCAAGTAGAATAGAACAAAGTGATCTTTACATAAATAGAAAATTAATTTTGGTATTCTACAAAGAGAAAGAGTATAATACAGAAGAAAGGAAACAAATACTGAAGTATGCAGACAGGATAATCCAACCAGTATATCAATTTTTATTGAAATGATGGTATGGAAAAATGTGATTTAGGAAAGCAACATTACTGTTGCAGAATGTTAGTCTTACATGAAGGTAATAATAAATTTATATAGGTTTTATCAAATGCATAAAAGGACAAGTCAAAACAAACTGTGGAATTCAGAAAAGTATGAAACTATTTTGACATTCCAAGGGACAAAATACAGAGCTGCTGTGAGACACCACAACTCTATTTAGTCCTGTGTGTGCACTACAATATTCCAGAAAAAAAATATTGCTGGAAAAAAGAGCCTTGTGTGTAATCTTTGGTTGGACTCATAGCAAACATTAACATTTTAACACTGCTGACTCTCAAGTGTTCCAGACAACGGCATTACTTTATGTCTGTTCAGTGTTCATATTGAATTTTTTGGGACTGTGAAAGGGCTGCCAGGAGACTGTAAGAACTAGCAAGAGAATTCAGGGCTAGCACCTTTCCTGGGGGAGCAATCCCTAGGTGTTTTCAGTTTCGGTGGTTTTTGCTTTACCAGAGAAAATAAAGCATGTTTCGACAACATGGTTTGAGGCCTAAAGCAAAGGTGGCAGAGTAGAAATGGGCTGGGGTTTGTGCTACCTCATTTTCTGTACAACTCTGAAATTTCTGAGACAACATGAGCTTTGGTTTACTTATGGATTTCCCAATAGTCACCATGACTGGCTAAATAAAGAAGCATGAACTATTCTTGCAATTATGCTCTGAGGCAAATAATCATCCTTGTTAAAGTGCATTAAACATGACCTGCAGCTGTTTGATCTACTTCTCTAATTCTCTCAGCTCTTCTAAAGTAAACAAAGGTGGGTGGATCAATAGAGATGGTTTTGCCCCAAGGGAAGAACAGCATGTGCAAGTCAGGAGGTACGGCGTTGCCTTTTGTATGATTAATAGACGCCCCTGCCCGCTACACCACAGTGATCATCTCAGATGAAAGCTCCATGTATTTGGGACCTCTGAGGCTACACCACTACTGATAAGATGTGACTTCTCCCTGTACCCCATGGGCCTTTTCTTGTGCTCATCCACATCCTACAACAGCTTGATATCCATGAAATAAAGACACTCTATACTTTTCCTTGACTTGTTTGTGTAGCCTGTTCATGGTTGTACATCCTCATACTCGCAGCTGATGGGAAGGCACAAGGCTATAGCAGCTGCATAAATATCAGGTGGAGCTGACAGCAGGCTGGGCCCCTAGATCTGAATGTGCAGAGGGGCAAGCCTAACAGCAGTGTGCTAGGGAAGCTGATTTTCTGGGGGTATAAGATGGATATATATATATATATATAGTACTTTATGGGGAAAAGAAACCCCAAAACTCAACCCAAAAACCAATTTGGCCTGTTATCCTGTCCCAGTTCTATTTCACAACAACATATGATACCTCCCATCATCCAGCCATAGTATGAATGGATTTGGTGCTCCTTAATTTCTAGTCTAAATTTGTTCATATCTGTTGGCAGGAACTGATGAACAGCTGCTGTATTTCTCTGGTGTGTGAATGGAATAATCCTACTCCCTGCCTCCCCCAGCAATGAATTTTGGAACTTACATAGGTAATAGTGTCTGCAGAGCACTTTGAAAGTCTTGCGTAAATGGCACCACAACTATGCAAACAACTACTGTCAATATTAGTGCATCACTTCAGTCACACAGGGAAAGCAGGTTTCCGTTTTAGAACAACGGACAAACCACAGCGGTATTTACTGAGTACCTTAAAGGTAACAGCAGCTACAGAAATACAAAGAATTATTAAGGTTTCTTTGTGAAACGGTTAATTGCATGGTGAGAAATGGTATTGCAACTTTCAAGCCCATCTACGGGCAGAATAAGCACCTTTTGGTTACAGGGAACTCAAAACTAAACCCGTCCCTCTCTCCAAAGGCTCCAAGATGATACAGATGCTCCCAGTGGGAAGTTTTGCACGCCTAAAAATCTGATGTTTTTGTTTAGAACTAAGAAAAGCCAATTACAGCCCAATGTCTCTCAAAAAAAAAAAGAGGATCTGGTAAACTGCATCCTCTCAGAAGAAGCTCAGCTCTGCATGGGATGCAGCATCCCAGGTGTTCTTCACTTGTGCATGAGAGCCCCAGCTGCAGTGGCCAGTCGCAGAGGCAGCTGGACACATGACTTGGAAATTCCTACTCTAAATGGTGGGGAGCTGACATGTGTCCTTCCATAGACAACGTAGTTCAAGAAGCAGCTCTTTGCTGAGGTGAGACCGCTCTCACAAGAAAATACACCTGGCAGAGAGGCCACCTGTGGATACTGGACACCTGGATGTTGACATCTCAGCTTGCTTATTTCAGCTGTCGGAGGACCACTGTTGGCTTGGCCTGCCCACTCTCCTATGCCCTGTTATCAGGAAAAAATAGGAAACCCTCACCAACAGTGGATGCTTCCACATCTTTTAGGAAGACTGCTTCATCACTGCAGCCTGTCTTAAACTGCATATTTATTGCTTATCTAGCAAGACTACCAAAGACCTTATAATGATTATCACCCTCCTTTACAACTGTGAAAGGTCTTTTCTATCTTAAGAGCATGATTGTTCCCAGCTGTTGTTCTGAAGAAACTTTAGGGAGAAAGATCAATATTGAGGCCAGGTTGTCTTGAGTCTCTCTAGCATTCTCCAAAACAGTATGTGCATCTTCAACCCACTGGGGGCTCCAAAGGAACCTGTCCTCTCCAGTGCTGCTTGTTAAAGTGGTTGGAGTCCAGTCCCATGTAGTGCTGCACAACTTAAGTTCTCGATAAGGCTCTTGAGATTTCTGCAGGTTCAGTATTTTTTAGTCTTTTGCAGAGCTTTACTCTGGATACAATCATCCTCTAAGCATCTTGCATAATTCTTTGGTTTTGTACCAGTTTGTCTGCAAGTTTCTGTTAGGCACAACGTTATTTTAATTTTAAAATACGGCAGCATGAATTACATAAACAAATAGATTTTTCTTATGTCATCTTATATGGTTGGAAAACTGAAAGCTTTCCTTTCTAATGATGAATAGAAATTGAATAGCAATTCCAGTTTGCAAGCAAAGGCATGCCCACTTCTGTTCTCTTCACCAGAACCCTGATTTCTTACCTAAATTACAAAAAGAGTCACTTTATGATTTGGTAACATATATGGCTAATTTGCACTAAGTAAATTACATTCATTTGTGCTAGCTCACAAAAAGATTATTTTTTTTTTAACTTCACTGAAGCAAAAGTGCAACAGTTCAGCTGAATCCTAGCCTGACATTTTTTAAGCAGGGAATATTTTGTTTCCTTACCATCTTCTTTGTCTTCAACTTTTAAAGCAATATTTTTCTGTAATTCGCCAAGGTTTGAAGGCAAGTGAAGTGATTGGATTTATGTACTGAAATAACTTTATACCTCAGCTCACTATAAAATAGTCTCTAATGTTTTTGTGGCTAACAGGACATAGTATATACTGTTTATACTGCAAAAATGACTGGATTTTTGTGGGGCATCTTACAGCAACATGGTTAAAGCGTATCTCTTCACAAACCACCTACAATATGCACTGCCTTCCCCATACAGGCAATAGCAGCATGTCTAAGCATCTCAACCACAACAAAGGCCGAAATTGCTGTTGAGAATTCATCTTCCGTGCCTGCATTCATCAGTGGGCCTGTCTGGGTGGGACTACCTGTAACTTTCTCACCGGCTGCTGAAACACTTGGACACTGCGCTCTTCTCCTTGAACTCCCATCACGTACCTGAGGCATCGGTGCATTGCATAGTAGCTGTGGGTACTAAACTACAGTGTCATGTACATGTGTGTGCAGAACATACTTATACCACTCGTATAGCAGCCGTGTTGTTGTGTCAGCAGCTGAATTTGTAATGTACTTGTGCCAGTGAATGATACGCCCCGGTTGGTTTGCTCAGTACCTAGTCCTCCCCTACCCACACAAATGCATATAGATAGACTGTAGGGCTGGGGACGGATCCCATAGCACTGGGTATGCATTGCAAAATGCTGTCACTGCTCCGCTGTGTTTCTGTTGCTGGACAGATCAGGATGCTACAGGTGAAAGGAACATCTCCTTCGTTATTGTTTGGTCAGTACCTTTAGGCATAATTTGTAATGTTTTGGGTCATTCTGATGGAGCCTCATGTAGTAGCTAAAATGTTGTCAAAGCCCTGGGCTGGCAGGAGGAATTTTCCTGTTGGGATGTCACAGGTGGTATCTCACCTCTAGCCCCATGCGGCACTTGGTCTGAGCTAGCGCTGTCAGCAAAGGGAGGGCAGCGGCACTGCGGGGTTGCTCCAGAACCGACTGCATCCAAACATCTGGAAGGTCTGGGTGTCCTTTTGACACAAGGGCCGGGTGCCACTGACCCACATGTGCACCCCAAGGCACCCGTTACAGACGTGCGGCCCTGCCAGTACGAGGACGCACATCTGAAATGGCAGAAGCGCTTGCGCATGTGGCTACGGGTACGATGCAGGTGTGGAGGAGCAAATGTTGATGCCGGGACTGGTGGGATCCTGGAGTACAGACAGAGTTGCAGCGCAAATGCTCTTGTGGCAATCCTGTGTTCAGTGAGGCCAGGCCGAGGTCCCAGCTCGTGGTGACCCCATGGCAAGGGGAGCGTGTACTGGAGAGTCTAACCAGGTCTGCAAACTGTTCCAACAAGCCCTTCCCAGGCAACCTAGGTTTACTGTCAAGCTGCCGTGGTCAGGGTGCATCACCGTCAAACCGCATGTGCTACAGGGCTGCATTAGCTCTTCCTTTGTTTTTCCTTTGTGCGGAGGAGTCGGAGGATGCGTTCATTTTTTGTTAGTTCTGCAGGCAGTTCGTTTGCCTGGAATAAAAAAAGCCCCTGAAGTTAGCAGAAATGGACAATATGTCTAAAACATAGTTTGAAAGCATTAAACTCTAAAGAACATGGTACTGGGCATTAGAATGGTGCATTTATTCCAGTGTTGTCTCCACCACTGTTGGAGATATTTTAAGAAATCACCTTTCGTTGTGCAAGTTTCACTTAAGTCTTCAAAATAATCCCAGCATAGGATTTGAATGGTCAGTTTATTTTGTGCTGACTGTCCAGGCTAAACGGGATCCCTTGGGTTCCCTATGCTTCTGCCACAGAAGTAATAGAAAGCATACCTGCTGGTCTGGGGGGGCCGGAGGGGATGGGGGGAGGTGAGGCAGGTCTTTAAGCACCAAGTCCATAACAATCCAAGGAAAGATTTTAATTGCTATGAAATAGTCAGTGCTATTCTGTAGCATCGGTAACAGAACATCAGAGTTTGGTCTTCTGTATGTATTGAATACAATTTTGGTAACATAAAGTATTTATAGTGAAGCTACTTTGGAAAGTAGCTTCAATGTACTGCAAATGTACTCTGCTGTGCCAAAGTGCACGTTAATTAAAAATATAATCAGGAGGTGAGGTTACAGCCGCAGACTTTCTTATACTGTACACCCTCCTGCTGCAAGTCACCATCAATTGCAGAAAATCTTGCACATTATTTGGATGATAATATCAAAGCAAACTGCCTATGAACACAAACTACTGTATGAGAGGTATTAACTCTGCTGCCATCACGTGGAATGATGCAGAAAGCTAAGGTGCAGATTTTATATTAAATGAACAAAACATTTAGAAGGTATGTGATGGATTACAAACTATCATTCACCCAGTCATAGATCAGAAGTAAATACCAGACTATCCATTCACAGCTTCACAAACCCAGCTATGTATCAAATGCTAGCGACAAATAGTTCATGAAGACAACTCAGAGAAAAACATTTTCATGGAAATTATCAAACATATAATGTTAAAATACTCTACAGAATAAAACCAAGACAAGTTCTTATCAGCAATGTGCTGAATTATAACCTAGTTCCCTTATCAGAGGCACCTAGATACACATTTTTCTTTCTGCAGAAATATCCTCCTTACACATCCGTGTGGAGATATGAGTATAACTTATGACTTATCAAAACAGTACAGTACTACTGTTTCCTTAAAATGCAACCTAGATAGCCCATAACCAGTTATAGCTAACAATTTAATCTGGGGTGCTTGAGTGAGTGAGTGAGTGCATGCTTTGGTCATTCTCAGATCAATGTACCTTTCGGTGGCACTACCTACCACCCTTATAGATGCTTGTGTACAGGACTGAACAGATCAAACAGTGGTGCTTCAGCAGGGGATCCAGAAGCAGCCACGGAAGCAACACAGAAATGTGGGCTGCCACCACGTTTTGTGGCACTCGGGCCTCCACTGCTTGGTGCTCCCCACCTGCTCCTTGCCCAGGAGAGCGTGCCAGGACATACCTTGTTCCTCAAGCACGGGTCTGCTCCTGCTTCGAGGAGCAGTGCCACTGTCCTCACGTTGCCACTCAGGACAGCCGCATGGAGAGCAGAGGTCCCATTCTAGAAAATACCAATGGAGATTTTTGTACCACGCATAGGAAGAAAGCAAAAGGCAGTGAAACACAAACGTTTGCAAAGAACAAACCTACAAACAAGAAAGAAGTAAGACGAAAGAGAATGGGTCATCAAAAGTACAGGGTTTGATTCAGGCAGGGTGCTGGCAGACTACTGAGCTATGAAGGAGGCAATTTTAAATGCTTTAATAAAAATGAGAATCAAGTTAAATTTGTCACAGTGATATTTCCTTTTAAAAATAGATTAGAGGTGAAATGAACACATTTCGTGTTGCCTGGTAAAATCAACCCTTAGCAAGTGAAACAGAAGCACAAGCGGTAATGGAAACCATCTGTGCATTTTATCTTCCTTCTCTGATGATTAATGGCCTCATGTCAGACTGCTGACCGGTGATGTTTTTGTGGGTGGCCTTTTGTTTGTGGCTGCAGACTTGCACTTCAAATAAGCATGGAAGCTATTTCATACTTGTAAGTAACAACTAAGTTAACGTCGCCTGGATTTTCGAGTGCATCAAAATTGCCAGTTGGTTGCATGCACCAAGGCTATCAAAGAAGGTGATTTATAGGCACATAAGTTTAGATCAGCTATTGAAAAGCAGGTTCCAAATATGTGTTATTTTTCAACTTACTTTTTGAATTCAGAAGAAAATAAAATCAAGTAGAGAATCTGCTCCCAACAGATCTCTTAGGATACTATTTTGCTGACTAAATGCAATAGAGGACAGAGTATAATGCTAAAAACTGCACCGTTGAGAGCAGTCTTTGTACAGTAGAAATAAAAAGCAGGAGAATTCCTTCTATGACACAATGTGCTTCCTCATTCCAAAAATCAAATTCACAATTTGGTTTGAAAAGATTCATTTGTGTGTGGCATTAAAAGCTAAATAGGATAATTTCATTTTTCTCTTGACATTTTTGATCTCAAGGCCGTTATCATCTTCCACTGGCATAGTCGTAAATATAAGGTCTTTCAGCAAACCCTTTGCTGCCTTGAGTTTCTGCCTGAAAATGTGTGTGTTTCACTACTAACCTTCAGCAGGCCAAGTGTGGGAGAGAATTTCAGCAGCTCTTCTATCACATTGTTGTACCCTTTAATGGCAGCCTTCAGTAAAGCAGTTGTACCATCCTTTAAAAGAGAGAGGAAGGTCAGGTCCGTTGTTACCAATGCTCTACCTGCGTTCCCCTTGGCTGGAGGGAAACTCCAGCTCTCCCCCACACCGCTGAGAGGATAGTCTCCTCTGCTCATTGTCTTTGAGGAGGCACCTCCACAGCATGTGTTGCTCATTTTAGGGCATCTGGAGAGTTGTGCCTCTGAACCAGCAACCCTGCATATCATCTTTGTCCCTCATTTATATGTATGTCTCCTTTCCCTTATTCCTGAAGGTCCCTCCAGGAAGCTCTCCCAGACACAACGGAAAAAAGAGAGCCGGTGGTGGAACTTTACAACCTGGCAAACAGGACGGACTTTGGGGATACTAGGCCTCCATTCAGGCAGACATGAACCCTTAAAAAAAGCTAGGAGATGTTAAGCTGCAGACAGTGCGCAGGAGGAAGTGCTACTCACATCCCGCGCAGCATCTCGCTCAGCTCCCCGGAGCAGCATTACTCGTACCACTTCACTGTGACCCATCTGTGATGCAATCCACAAGGGAGCCGTCCCATCCTGCAAGCAAAACAAGACTGCTAACAGTTTCACTTTGAGAGCCTGTGCTCCCTGTTATTTTACCACCCAAGTCTGCCCGCTCGTTGTATCCAGTCAGAACCATTCCAGCTGTGGAGCAGAGCCACCTTAGCTGCTTTCTCTTGCATAGTTGCCCTGAAATGTGTATTGCTCTGTGAACACTTAAAGCCCTCTTTGGCTTATCGGCTGTGCCTAAAACACATGGAGAAGTTTGAAATGCAAAAGCCAAAGGTATCCTGTGTATTTTGAACTCTAGGTGGCTATGTGACAGAAGATAAAGGAAAATCTCAGCATGCAAAGGCAGATTCTGCAGATGGAGAATCCACTTCTACATATGGAGTGGAGGTTGTTAACAGAAGTTAAGGAGCAATGCAAGATAATCACCAGCTTTCAACATTAGGTTACACTATCCACGCTCTGGGAATCTGGTAAAAATGTCCTGCCTTACAGTGACGGTAATTCACAAACTTTATCTTCAAGAACTCCAGCAGAAAACAAGGCAATTATCAAGGAATCTAACATGAAACAGTCTGGTTGTGAAAATTTGTCTTATGGAGTCATTATTTGAGCAGAAAACCTCAGAAATAAAATGAATATTCAGAATAAGCTACACTTTGTGACAGATTTCTATCCCAAAGGCAATGGTGAATTGAAGTGCTAGAAGTATTTCTCACCACAATTCGAATTTAGTTTTGTCTTCTCCTCCTTTTGCTTCTAATTCTCTAGACTACAGGAGGACTCTAGTGGTTGTGTGGTGCCAAATTGATTCTTGTGAACCTTTAACAAAAGGCTTTGCCTGTATGGACTTCAGGACAAAACTGAGGCCTCACTTAATGGGGTGCCTGCTTCTGTCTTCAGCACTTGCCGGTTCCCCTCTGCCACCTTCAGCAGCCTGAAGACTTGGCAAGAAAACCAAAATATACTGAGTCTTCCAAAAGAGCCTTAATGAGAAGTATTTCCACCTTGATCAAAGAAGCAATTTCTCTCCTCAGTGCCAACTGAAGATTCATATGACTTGCTCATGCAATCCAAAAAAACCACTGTTGAAACAGTTCTCTGCTAGTGATTTAACTCTTTGGAAGAACAGAAATGTTATTTCTTCCTTTGATACAATATTCTTGGCTTCTCTTTTTCTGATTCTGAAAAAGAGCAAATGCACATCCTGAGATATTCTCAAATCACAGAATCATAAAATCACAGAATTGTCATGGTTGGAAAAGACCTCTAAGATCACCACATCCAACCATCAATGCAAAAAAATCCCCCAAATTGAAGCAACAACAAAACCACGAACCACAAAAACCACCTCACCATCCCACTGAAGCATGTCCTGAAGTGCGTCATCTACAAATGTTTTGAATACCTCCAGGGATGGTGACACCATCACCTCCCTGGGCAGCCCGTTCCAGCATCTGACTACTATTTCAGTAAAGAAATTCTTCCTAGTATCTGATCTGAACCTCCCCTGGTGCAACTTCAGGCCATTTCCTCTAGTCCTGTCGTTATTTACTCGAGAGAAGCGGCCACACCCACCTCACTACGATCTTCTTTCAGGGAGCTGCAGAGAGCGATAAGGTCTCCCCTCAGCCTCCTCTTCTCCAAACTGAACAATCCCAGTTCCCTCAGCCACTCCTCATAGGGATTGTTCTCCAGAGCCTTCACCAGCTTGGTTGCCCTTTTCTGAACTCACTCAAGCACCTCAATGTCTTTCCTGTGGTGAGGGGCCCAGAACTGAGCACAGTACTCAAGGTGCGGCCTCCCCAGTGCTGAGTACAGAGGCACAATCACTTCCCTTCTTCTGCTGGCCACACCATTTCTGATACAGGCCAGGATACTGTTGGCCTTCCTGGCCACCTGGCCACACTGATGGCTCACATTCAGATGGTGTTGACCAGCAGCCCCAGGTCCCTTTCTGCTGGGCTTTCCAGCCACTCCTCCTCAAGCCTGTAGCGTTGCCTGGGGTTGTTGTGATCAAAATGCAGGACCCAGCACTTGGCCTTGTTAAACCTCATATCATTTGCCTCAGCCCATTGATTTAACCTGTCCAGAACCCTCTGCAGAGCCTTCCTACTCTCAAGAAGATAACACTCCTGCTTAATTTCATGTCATCTGCAAACTTGCTGAGGAAGCCTCAGTCCCCTCATCTGGATTGTTGATAAAGACATTGAACAAGATCAGCCACAAAACTGAGCCCTGGGGGACACCACGGGTGACCAGCCGCAAACTGGATTTGACTCCATTTTCTACAACTCTCTGGGCCAGTTTTTGAGCCAGCAAAGAGTACACCTGTCTATGCCAAGAGCCACCAGCTTCTTTAGGAGAATGCTGGGGGGGATGGTGTCCAAGGCTTCACTGAAGTCCAGGTAGATAGCGTCCACAGCCTTTCCCCCATTGACTAGGCGAGTCACCTGGTCATAGACAAAGGTCAAGTTGGTCAAGAAGGACCTGCCTTTCCTGAACCCATGCCGGCTGGGTCTGATCCCTTGGCTGTCCTGCACTTGCACTCAAGATGAACCTCTCCATAATTTTTCTGGGTACTGAGGTCAGGCTGACAGGCCTGTAGTTCCCCAGATCCTCCCTCCAGCCCTTCTTGTAAATGGGCATCACATTGGCAAGCTTCCAGTCATCTGGGACCTCCCCTGTTAGCCAAGAGTGTTGATGGAGAGAGGCCTGGCAAGTTCCTTTGCCAGCTCCCTCGATCCTCTAGAGTGGATCCCATCTGGACCCATGGACTTGCGAGTGTCCAGGTGCTGTAGCAGGTCATTAACTGCATCCTCCTGGATTATAGGGGGATTGTTCTGCTCTCTGTCCTTATCTTCCAGTTCAGGAGGCTGAATACCCTGGGGGTAGCTGATGTGACTAATAAAGATGGAGGCAAAGGTGGCATTAAGTGTCTCAGCCTTTTCCTCATCCTTGGTTATAATGTTCCCCTCCACATCCAAAAAGGATGGAGATCCTCCCTGGCTCTCTTTCTACTGTTAATGTATTTGTAAAAACTTTTTTTGGTGTCTGTTATGACAGTGGCTAGATGGTGAGGAACAAGATCTTTGACCACTCTTGTATCATTTCTCTATAAATTATCTCACTGAAATTCATGACTGACCTCATTCTAATATATATCTTGTTAATACAATGAGTGTTCCTTGTGATTTAAAAATAACAAAGTCTGTCTTGTATGTGATGTTAGCACGATGGCAAAAATTCTTTCTGTCTTGTTTTTCCTACCAGTAAACTGATACTTCATAATTTTCCTAATCTCCTCCCACTAGAGGGCTCCAGAAAATAGCAACAGAGGCACTGAAAAGGCCTATAAAACTTGGAAAATATCGGAGAGCAGCCTACACAATTTAATCTGCATGGAGAACCAATGCTGTGCAAATCCATCCTTCTGTTTACACAAGAAATGCAAGCGCAAGCACAAACACAGCACAGGGAACACAGAGCAGCTTCCTTTTAATCACAGTGAAGTTTGTAAGAATAACATTTTTTTTTCAGCTATAAATGTAAAGGAGCAGAAGGAAGTACAAGTGTTGTGTAACATCACTGTTGCCATTAGCTGTCCTTAATAGTACTGCTGGTAGACATCTCAGTTGTGGGCTAGAGGCAAAAATGTATTGTAAATAAGAATGACTGTCTTGGAGGACTTAACCTGAAGAGAAGAAAGATGATGAAGTTCATGGTGGGCTCATGTTGACTATTGTCAGCTTCTCTCTCTTAAGCAAACAGCATCCAACGGGCAGGTTTATGCAAATACATGTAATAGTTATATGGAGTCAGTGAGATTTCTGTCCATTTTCATGTTGGTGTATGGTGCAAAAGAGGTGTTACACTGAAGTAAGAGACCACATGAGAATTCTTGTGTAAACAGGTATTGGGACTTGGAGGTGAGTCAGGAAGGAAGGGATAACGGGGAATGACTCAGATAAAAACTACTTTACTTTTCTTGTCCCTCTGCCCACCCAACAGACTGCAGACTATTACATTCCTAGAACAATGTTAAATACATGTTATTAAGCTGTGCTTATTTCCATGTTGATTACAAACTAATAGATATGAATTATATCTCATCATGTCCAGCAGTTCCAAACGTACTCTGCCTGAAATTTCAGATGTTTTTTCTCTCACTCATTAACTAAAGACTTTGCAGCTTTGAATCTCAATGTCTGTTGGCGGCTTGGAGTTTTAGGGCCAGATTAGGGTGGGAGATGGGACACACCTCAAATTCCCAGTAAAGACTTCTAGGGGCATAAAGCTCCTACTTGCAGACTACTCATCATTTCCTCTGCTGTTCTGTCCATCAGCCCACCCCCATCACTACACCAGCTGAATTCTTGCTAATAAGAAATTGCTTGTTTGTCTGAAGTCTGTACTCTATGTAGGTTTACTGGCTTACATATATGAGTGATTGCATAGCATGTGTTAAGAAAAACACATTGATTTTCAAAATATTTTGAATCTGCTTTGCCTGTCAGACTAGGGACACAGACAAGGCCTGGGGCAGAGGCTGACAAAACAGTGTAAAATTCATTGGCAAATCTTGCTTTGTTTTTGAGTTACAGAAGCAAAGAAAGGTCTCCTGCACCGTGCTTCAGACACTGCCCGCAGCTCTGTCTAGACAAAAAGATGACAAAAGTATTCCCGCCTGGCTCTGCAATGTCAGAAAGAACAGAAGGTGGCTAAAATCCAAGAGAAATGACATTGCCAGGGAAGAAATTTGCCAGGAAGCTTCGCTGGTCAATCTTGTGAGAGCTGAGCTGAAGGGACTGCACATGGGCAGCCAGCACCATCTGAGATGCTCTGTGGTGTCAGGAGCACCCCTGCAGGACTGGGAGATGAGGCACGAGACCCAAGGGGAACTGGTACCCACTGCAGCAGCAGGAGGAGAAATACAAGGCATCTGCTCAGGCACATGAATTAAGCCCCCAAATTCACAAGGTGGAGAGAAAATCCTGGACACCATGAGGACAGAAAAGCACAAACTCACACCTGGCACTCTGCAGCCCTGTATTTGATGTTGTGCTCCTTAGAAAAGTTGCCCAGAGCAGTGAGAGCAGTGTAGTTTGTAACTGACAGTTAAGAGTCACCTGGCATTGAAACTGCCCCATCTCGAGCTACATTCCTCATGACCAACATGCCACCTTCGAACAAAGTACAAATTTGTTTATTACTAAGAAAGAGACTGAGGTCCATCCAAGCATTACTTAACTAATTAAACAGTAAAAATGTTCCAGTTGTTAAGAAAATGTTTCAGATTACAGTGGGCCCAAATACAAATGCCACAGACTTATCCAGGCATAATCCTGGCAGGGATCGGAGGTACCCTGAAGCAAAGTAAGCTTGTCCTGCCGGAGATGAAACAGACCCAGGAGGAACGTTCACGCAGCCAGGTTTTTGCCTCCACTAAGATTTAAAAATGCCTCATGAAACACTGTGTTGTAGAAAGTGGATTAGAGAGCTAAAAAAATATGTCAGAAAGAATTAACTGGTGCATTATAATGGTGGTTAGCAGAATGCAGTTTTTATGGCAACGTGCTTCACCGAAATCTAAGGCTCCCCAGCTTTCTTTTGACCAACTGAAAAGGCAATAATGCATAGCTTGGTCTATCCTTCTACCCTGAATTTTTAGACTGTATTAATTAACAGTTTTTAACATTTCTTAATCTTGATCTTGGGAGACTGTGGAGGCAGCCTAGGAGTAACTAAAGCATCAGTCCAGGGAATAGCTGCCTGTACAGCTCTGGTGCTGGAGACGTGAGGAAAGAGACAGCAGGAAAATTACTTCAGTTTGGGCACATAAAACACTAATCCAGTTCCCTTACACTACAGGAGCAGGAAGGAGGCTATGCAGACCTACAGATCCAGCAGAAGTGATATAGTTCAATCTCTGGGCCAGGCTGTTTGTCAGGTTTTTGGTATAGATGAAAGGAAATACTGAAAATACCTGGCAAAGCTTGTCACGTGCCACAGCGTTCACTGTTCTTAGTTTTCACATTCACTCGCTCTTGCCTGCTGATTCTTTACTTGCTGCAGTCAGCGATCGCAGCCACCTGGCAAACATACCTGACTGATTGCAAGGACAAGACCTTACCCTGTCGGTTTAAAATGTGCTGTGAAGACCCAGGCCAGCTACCTTGCCTGCAGGGTTTCAGAAGACCACAGCGGAAGCTCTCCTAAAGCAGGTAAATATTCCTGGGAAGCTCAGACATTTCTACCTGCTGGGAGTAAAGCTAGCTGTGCAACTCAAAGCAGCATTTAACTGTGCTGTTTAAGCACTGATTTTAGAGTCAAGAAACAGCTAAACAATTAAGGAATCCTTTTTTTTTGGAAATCAAGAGAGCTTTTCTATATGTATCTGTACACCATGCATGCTTTTGTATCCCATAGTTAGTTTAACATCTAGGAAGTCTCATGCACCCTTACCTAACACCAGCGTACGGTGATGTAAGGTGGGTTTAGCCCATAGCCCCCTAGCAAGGACCTCTGATCCAGCTACAAATCTAGCTCATATATATAATTTAATGATCAAACATCAGTCCCACTGCTTACAGAGGAACTAACTTCGTGCTTCTGGTTGCCATTGATCATATGTGTTTGCAGGATCAGACCCAGCAGAGTAACTAGCTGGAAATGGGGACAGTAAGACTTTCTACATGTATCAAGAACTTCCAGCAATGCTTGAGTTTCAGAGGGCACAGGGATGACACAAAGTAAAACTGAAAAAAACAACAACTAAAAGTAAAAGCTTTTGTCAAAGATCAGCTTCAACACTGAAGCCACACTGACGACCCAGTGATTTCAATATACAGAATTTAGTACTGTCTCCCACTAGAGTTCCCAGATTTTCAAAAGCTTTTCCAAAGATTTTTAAAAGAACACAGGGATGTGGTAGGCTGTGTAGACCTTCACAAGTAAGTTGGAGTAGACCAGTAGTTGCAAGATATAGTGCGAGGCTGTTACATCAATATTATATACAGCTGGAGGGTTTTATTTTGATTTAGTTTGGTCCTTAGCCCAAACATGCCTGTAGTTCAAACTTTCAAAAGTTTAAAGGATCAGGCAGTGGTTTGATCTGCTTTAGGGTGTAAGCACAGCTGGTGCAGACTTAGAAGAGAGTTTCCAGTTTCACTTCTCCTAGAAATGATCTAGTTTGAATACAAGCAGAAATAGCTGGAGCATTCACTTCAAAACCACATTACCAATATGAACTATAACACAAATGCAGGCACAACCACAATCTGCCTTCCAGTGAAACACCTCCATGGGAACCTGATACCTAGAGAAAATTCCAGAGAAATTTTCATAACTGTAAAAAATTAGACCCCAGCTCTGCCCTGAAGAGTTAAACTTACCTGCCGGGGCTGGTTAACCTTTGCTCCTGAAGAAAGCAGCAATCGGATGACATCCAAATAGCCTCCTTGTGCTGCCAGGAAAATTCCAGAAGCTCCATCCTAAGAACAAATACATCCAGCTTACACTGTGTTGAAATGAAGCCCTTTTTCCACACAAAACCAAGCCAAACTGAATCAAATTCTCATTCTTAAGCCATTTATGCAGTGTAACAGCAGATATACAGCCATCCTCAAGAAATAATGACCAAAATCCAAAGTCTAGTTCATAACAAGCTACAGTAACATTTTCATTCAGTATGCATAATTACTAACTCCCATCGTATAACAAACAATCCTGGGTCTGGAATACTAGGAATCTAGTTCATTGAATTGTTGACCTACATAACTAGAAATTAATTCCTATATAGCAATGTAGGTTCATTTAGCTTTCAGAGGTTCATTTAGCTTTTTTATGTCCATGCAGAAGTGTTCTTCTACATAGACACACAGTGAAAACATGTTCGAGTACTTCTCGAGCAAGACTGGAGACTCCAGCAGTGAAGTCTGCCCTCGAGGCTAAAGGAGCAAGCGCTGCGCCGTAGCACTGTGCCACCCCAGCAACTCTCTTGTCACTGCTCTGGCACGTCTTGAAGAAGAGACTTCATCTGTAATATAATAATGTAAAAGCACGTACAAGACAAAGTATCTGATAGCCCTATCAGAAACCAGCACATTCCTGCAAAAAGCTTGTGAAATATCAAACTGTGAACAAATACGGGATTTTATTTTTCCTCAACATGTCTTTCAGGTGTTCACAGAATTTGACTTCACAGAAACTTCCTCCTTAGGAAAAACATTTAAAAGTCGTATTTCATTAAGGTTTTTTTTATGAAAATTTTTCAAACAGCATTATAATCCATCCAATGAACTAGAAGTGGAAATCTTCACTGGGGGTGGGACAGGTTGTTCACCCATCCTATATCCACAGCACTCAGCACGGAGCATGATAAGGTAAGTTTTCACAGAAAGTGAGACTCTTTCAGTTTAAATAGAGACATGAATGAACCCCTTCACTGCATCTCAGATGGCCATGTACACATCTCATGCCAACTGATGGATATGCTTATCACAAAATACGGGACAGTGAAAGCCTGTTGTTGACCTTGTTGACATATGACTATGTTGGGACCGAATGCTGTTGCCTGCTGAGAGATACTGCTCATCATGCAAAGCTTAGCATAGGCTTAGTGAAGCATGAGCAGAATATAGTGCCCCAGGGACTGAATCCAGAATGTTTGAACTTGATTTCAAGACAAATGTCCTGGTAAACAACAGAGGTGTCTGCTGTCACTACAAATGTACACCCCTGGGCCCTCTGAAGGGCTGTTTTCTACGGTTGCTATGCAAGTACATGAAATAGGGTGATAGTACCAGGTTCTTTGCGCGCTTCCTCGAAAGACAGGTATCGTGAGAACCCTTCCATTTAGAAAGTAAGTAAGATTGTGTAATATTAAAAGAGCTCTTTATTGTAGCATCAATCAAGATGAAGAACATTGGGTTTCCTGTCAGCCAACCGTTTTTAAAATTGTTAGCTTTCTGTACTTGATTTGAATTGATGCTACAATGAAAAAGCTGGTTGGAGGCTGTATCATATTTCTGCAAGAACTACTCCTTAGTGAGGATTTTCTTTCGTCTTCTTCTCTACCTCTCACATGAGTCAATTTAAAATTACAAGATCTATCTTGATGGTTTGGGGAGAACTACCAAAATGAATGCTCAAAGTTCCTCTTATTTGGCCCCCTGCCAGTGAAACTGCCAGTCAGGTGACAGTTTGCTGCTGCGGCTTGGCGATGTGCCACAGACAGAGCCAGGCTAACGTTCGTTTTCAAGAGGTTCTGTTCTTATTTTATCAAGCAGCTGTTCCTGGCAGGTTTTGCCCAATGGCTGTGGGCAATAACAATATGTCTCTGAATTCAGTTGCACATATTGTACATTTCTAGGAGAGACAAGGAAGTTATTTAACTGCCTTCACTTCTAGGTAAGTGTCTGCAGGTGTGGTGACACGGCTATTTTTAAACTGAGTGGTAAACGCTGGCATTATCATGCAGAAGTATGAATCACTGCCCTCAGATTAGAAAGACACGGCAGCAAGGGTAGAACACTCTTCTTTTTAAATGTAGGGTGAGGGCAGCACAGAGGTGGGGATCCCCTGTACAACCAGTACACAGCCCCCAGCACTGGTGGCTTCTGCAGCCACCAGCCCTTGGTTCCCGTGCACGCTCATGGGCACTAAGAGTGCAACAGCAGCCGACAGATCCAAAGCTCATGGAAATGGCTGGAAATACTCATATAATCCTGGGGAACAACCTCTTCTTTGTCAGTCTTCAGTGTCCTGGGGTAGAAAAGAATGGTAGGAAGTGGAGGGAAAATCTGCCACTTATTTCTGTTGAATACTGAAAAGTTCAACTTATTTGTGTCTCTATTGAAGTAAATTAAATCCAGTGCTTCACTGGCTCAATCCAGCTTTCTGAAAAGTCAACTAAACAATGGGAGTTCAGTCATTTTAATCATTCTATGCCCAAAACATTGACAAGCTGCACAAAACCCAAATAATATCATTTTAAATTATAGTTTTAAAAAATATTTTAAAGATCTTTCTAGATTTTAACTTTTATTACACTTTCTAGCAGAAAGCTGATAAACTGATTCTCCAGTACCTCAGGAGATGTATAGATATTCACTCTTCTGTCTGCAATGCAAATCATGGTAGAATATGACACAATCTTTTCTTCAAGGCTAATGGATAGTACAGATCTGATCCAGATTTGGTACAGATCCTTCATACAGATAATGAACCAAAAGGCGGCCAAAACATCTTTTCCGATTTTGTGCTACTTCTCCCAGGATCACGAAAGACAGACAGTTAATAAAATTCTCATCTTAGAGGAGTATTATAAAAGCCGCAGTGTTTGGCAAATGCTTCTCCGTGCTGGAGCCAGAGTATCTGCTGTTGTCCAACCAACAGCACATTTGTTCCACCACCAGTGTCGTCAATATTATCTGTGTCGAATAACTCACATAAAGTTGATCGTGAATGTTGGCACCATGCTTCAACAGAGTTTCCACTACTTTTGTATGCCCGTACTGACAAGCAGCTAGAAGAGCGGTACCTCCATCCTGTGAAAAAGCAAAGAATGGGTACAGTCAGGTGAGAGGGCACGTGCTGGACTGAACATCACCATTAAAAAAAGTGCTATTTTTAATGATTTTCAGAATTCATTTCACACTGTTTCTGTAGTGATTAGCTATGGAATCTTTCATCATTTTAGTACCAGGTCTTGCCAAGTAAATCTTTAAACTTGGCTCTGTCACTATTAACATTTTTCTCCTGAGTTGTTTGGTTTTTTTAATGAGAGACAGGAACAAAGAAAATTCTGCTTTTTGTTCGTTGTCTGCCTTTTGTTCCTTATCCTGCCTTCCCACTAGAAGCTTTGTTTCCTTCACAACTCCAAGCTCTTCTCTATCTCTTTCCTTTACAGCCCAATCCCCCAGCCCTGCCAAGCTCTTCCACCTACTGAAGGCCAGGACACCTTTCCCGAGATCATCTGCTCTTATTTGGCCAGCATTGGCTGCTCTGTCATGTACTGCCTATCACTTGTTGATTGTTGGCCTGAAGAAGAGTAGGGAGGATGCATTTTAAAGCATGCTAGCTAACTCTGGAAGTGTGAATCAGACCAAATTCATGCTGGTCGGTGAAAGTCCCATTACTTCTACTGAAGAGTTGATCCCTGCAGGTAGGATCAATCCCAGGCAGCTATAGTTGCTGCAGATCACCACTAAAGGGAGACCTAGGCACATGCATCAAATTCTGTTTGTAGAGATGCTCCCTTGGGAGCCATCTGAGAAAGGAAACATCTCAGTGTTGCTGGCAATTGACTTCAAGCCAGCTGAAACAACTTGACATCTTAACTGCACTGTGCTCCACTCAAAAATCGTCATTATTTCTGATAAGAGGAAGTTCTTATCTTCTACCTGGAATGGCACCATGCCATCGTGCAAGGATGACACACACTCCAAGTGACGCACATCTGGTCTCTCTCCTTCCCTGCCTTCTCCCAGTCTCAAGATCCTCCTTCACAAGATAAGCTACCTGAAATATTTCAGATAAGTAGCTTCTAGGACTGTTATTAATCTGGGCAAAAGATTGGGTTTTCCCTTGGCATTATTCTCTGAAACAGCTTCAAAGTTTTATCTGAAATTTTCCACATAGATATCCCCAAAAGAAGTTACAGTTTGAATGGCCAAATAGATCTTTTATAATGGGAAGTTCCAATCAAATTTATTAATCTGTGGTGCTATTTCATGCCTATAGTAACCTCGTGAAACTCAAGCTCAGACATGACTGAACTAATCCACGGGGACTGACTATAGCTACTCATCCTTCCTCCCTATGACACTAAAAGGCAAACAAAGCTTGTCAGCAAAGCCACAGATGTGAAATTGTTATATGATAATCTAAAAATGGCATATTCATTCTGGATTATTTGAGGAAATACAGTGCGCAATCAGGTCAGTTGGAATTAAGAAGTTCTATAGTTACAATGAGCCATTAGACTTTCCTGTCAAATTAGACTACCCTAATTTAGTAGGAACTGCTGAAACAAAACACAAAAGCAACCACAATGGTTCCTGGATTAAAAAGCACTTTATACACACTTAAAAGACAATGGCAAAAACTAATAGCTTTGTCAACTCTATTTCCTGTCTCCAGCCAACTGACAGCCATTTTGCTCCAGTAGTGAGTTTCCAGAACAAAGGGTTACAAACAAAAAAACAGAGACATTTTAAAAGACTCTTTATCCAAACAAAATGCAGAGGGAAAGGTTAGTGAGTTAAGAGAGAAACTGTGCTATCCAAATTGGAGGTCCTTTGTGGAGAGGCAGGGAAGGAAGAGGTACAGGAAGCTTAAAAATATTGAAGTTCCCCATGTGGAGGGTAGACATGCTCAGTTAGCTGGATATGGAAATAGTTTATTTATTGCTTTATGGTCTGGGTTGGGTTTTTTTTGTTCTAGTAGTTTTGTTGGGTTTTTTTTTTCTAAAATTCTTGTGTTCTCAACAAACCCCTGTTATTTTAAGAATGTTGTTTGGCTACTAAAATAATCTCTGGAAGGAACCAAATGACAGGTTCCAAATGAAAAGCAGGCCTGCAAAGCTAAGCACAGTTAGCATAGCAGAGCAGATGCCCACCACTTGGAGTACAACTGTGTGATCCTACCTTGGGAGATGTAGCAGCTTGAGGTTGAAGAAGGGAGACACTTTTTGAAGGATACGTCTAAGTGTCTCAAAATGGGGATCCTGACCTGTGTTTGGTTGAATCCAGCGAACATTTTTAGACAGATACATATTTTTAAGGAACAACACATTTCCAAAATAGAGCAGTTAGATCTTTCAGACTAAAGTGATCTAGTTTCCTAGATCACCCTCATGAGAGTCCAGGGATCAGAAAAAAAAGCATTGGGTGACCCACAGTTCCAGCTGTCCACCCTGAATCACATAGTTACTGGGTCAGAAAGAATTGAGTAACAACTTTTTGGGCTCAAGGATTTGGTCCTTGATCAGGAAGACAACCGGACTCCAAGATCTGCTCTACTGCATGTCTCCTATGAAGCTGAACACATTCAACAGCAGAGACTGGTGTTCATTTGCACATAGAGGGTACCACTGTGATGAGGAGAGATAGATAAGTCTTGCTGTAAGGAATGGAAGTTGAGGCCAGGAATCTTATCCAGTGACCATGCAGTAAGACAGCACTCAGTTAAATCAAGAGTGGTCAAACAGTGCAAAGGTCCATGCATTCTTAGGAGGAGAAAACCTTAGCTCCCTCTCATCCCTATTGAGCTTCTGTCTTGATTTCTCTTACACTTTTCTCCAGCAAGTTCTAGCTGGAGACCTTTATGAGAAGGCAGATGAGTTATGAAAAAAAAAGAAGTAATGACAGAGTTTTAACATCCCTTTTAGTCATGTGATTCCCTCTCTCCTTTTTGTCTTCAACTAAGATGAGTAAAAAGCTGAGGCAGCATCTTTGGTACTGGCAAGCCTCTCGGAAACTCTGAGCAGGGCAGCAAGTGGGAGCAGGGACATGTGAGCAACCACAGAGGTGCTTTAAGGGCCACATCAGGTGGAAGGCTGATTGAAGGCACATGACCCTGGCTTTATTTCTTGTTCATATCCTGTTTTCCTGACACAATGTAGCTTCTAATAATCCTTCACTGCCAACCCTTCCAGCTCAGGTAGGAGCCAGCTCTCCCAGCTACCTCTGCAATTCTTTCTGAAATATTTTTTTATACCCTCACAGTCTTTCCTCCCTGCTGGTGGCACATACAGCCCAGTCTGGAAGCATTTGGATTTCTGTGTCTTGATTCTTGTTTCAGAAGAGCTGCAGTCCCCAGGCAAGGAATAAGTGAAACAACGAGCATGGCAACTTCCAGGATAGGTCCCAGCATTAACGTTGAATATATCTAAGCCCTCATACTACTATTCAGAGAGAGGAGATCCTTTCAGCAAAGAGGTCATGGACATAATAGCTAACCTCAACTTTTTAAGCCAGTATCACTTTACTCTTGCATAGCTTAATTTTACCTCAGCTATCTGTTGTTCAGATTTCATACTGTCATTCTGAAATGACCGACATACCTCTTGAAGAGGTGACGATAGGGACTGCTTGGACAGGCATGATTGATGCTACTCAAAATTAGCCTCACATACACATCACAAGCCAGTTTTTCATGTTATGTCCCTCTGGAGTTGGTGGTGTCTTATAATCAGCTCAACTGGAAGTGGCAGAAGACTGTAGGCTGAAGAGGAAGAGCAACGTGCACCTTAGAAGGTACATAGGACTGGCATATGGGCCAAGTCAGGTCTGAATTCGGAAGTAAAGGCAGGCAGGAATATGGGGGCTAGGAGCAAAGTTTCAAGATGATCAATAGTAGAGCCCAAACCTGAATATGTCCAAAGATAATCCATTAGGAGCAGCTGGATGCAGTAATATTTTCTTCTAATTTAGATCTTTACTCTGTTTTATTTGCCTTAGTGACTCACGTCAATATATTTTGCATGCTTTATAAAAGATCATACATTGTCAGAAGGATCAGGCAATTTCAAGCCTTGGCCTCTTCACAAACTTCCAGTTCACAGGCTGTGGCAAGGTTTGGTGAAAATGTATCTAACTGTCCCTTTAGACAGGATAAAGTACCTAGCTCCTGTCTTTCCTCCTTCCCAAGTTTTCTCCACTCACTGCTTTCCCTCCCCCTGCCAGATCACTGCCCAGTTGCATGCTGAGCTGCAGTGAGTAGGTCAGGCTCTTCCTATGCCTGGGATACCTTTGCTCCTTCAGCATGGCTTTGTGGCCTTTTTACAGGCCAGATGACTCAAAGGACAGTGTCAGTTCACTTGCACAAGCAAACTGTATACAGCTGAATGCAGAAGATGATCCTTCTGAATCTCGCTAACCCACGCCCACACCCTGGAATAAAAGACTGAGAAGCAACCCGTATTTTAATGTGCATCTTCTCCCAATAACTCTGTTCCACAGGAGATTATCCAGCACTTTAAAATCCAGCTGTTGTATTTAATATTTCAAGCTCCTACATTGTCAAGTTCCACAGCAGCACTCCATGTTGTGTTAAACAGCCTCAATTTCATTCATGTTTTTAAATTTACCGATTGCTGCTGCGGTCAGAGAGTTGCTTATGACGAGCACAGCTTCCTAGAGTACCGGAATCCTACTGAGTGGGCATGTATGAACTCTGGCCACAAAATCTCAGGATTTTCAATCCCTGGAGCATAAGGAGTTCAGTCTCTGATGTTCCGTCAATCCCCTTAGTATTTAAACCCTGTATTTTGAGGGACTCTGGAAAGAGGGTATAGGTTGAGGGCATCATTCAATTCACAGACTATATATCTTGAAAAATTGATTGCTATGGGGTGAAGAACTATTCCTTCTTCTTCAAACATGTCATTATGAATGTCAGGCCTTGTGACTGGCAAGTGTCCTCCCCAGATTATGGGAATACTCCAAAATGTGGCTAGCATGTCAAGGGCAAGAACATTTAATGAAACTATATCGCATTTGGTTCTGTTTGCTGAAAACAGAGGTGCTAGTACTGTCTTGAGCAAAGAAGCTGAGTTGATGTACTGCTATCAATGATGAACTGCTATTCTGAATGCAATTCACCCAGTGAAGGATGACAAACCAGACTCAGGCTCTGCCATCTGTGCTTTCGGCTATTCTGAAATCTTGAAAAAGCACCTGCCTGAACAAAGAAATAGAAGACCTGAGGTGCATTTCATTTCCTTGTCAAGAAATAGGGAGATGGGAATTTAGGGAGGACTGAAGCCATTATGCTCTTATATATCCTATGGGAGTATGCAGAGACATCTCAATGTAGTTAAAATTTCAATCTATCCGAGTGAAGTACATATACACCTAAGATGAGACCCTACTTAATATGTATAAAAGACCCTTTGTTTGTATATTGGAGGATGGCTAAAAAGGAAAGACTGATATCACTATCAAGGGACTGATCTTTGATCAACTTATGCCATTAATTCTAGGTGGTAAAAGCTAGTCCCAAGTTAATATTTTCACTATGTGTTGCATTACTCATATTACTTAGTTCAAGAGAGGAAGTCCTTTTATCATCTTCCTGCTGCCATGTCATGTTTCCTGTGACTAGGAAAAAAACCCAGCTTTGATTATCAGAATATATCAGCATGCAAAAATAGACTCATCATCTTACTTTATTCTTAAATTCAGTGGAGGCTCCAAATTCAAAGAGAAACTTGACTACATCGTTGTGGCCTTGCTGTGCAGCAAAGAACAGAGATGTTGCACCTGACTGTAAGGGAAAAAATGCATTAAAAAAAAAAACCAAATGCCTTACGCACTCAACTGAAGTATATGCAGTTCAAATTAAAAAGTATTGAGCACAATCAGTGTCATCTGAAAACGACACCAGGTATGTTAGGTCATATTTTCTTCCTGTTGCACTGAGAAATGTGTCCATCATCATACATTTGAGTAAATCCAAGTTTCACAAGCGACCTCTGCACAAGAGTTTCTAACATAGACCTCTTAGGATTCCCTCACTTCTACCCAGTCACCAGACAGGGAAAACAAGCCCAGACTGTCTTGCACAACAGAGGAATTTGAACCTCTAATTCCACCTGCTGCTTCAACCTAAGACAAATAAGAGCATGGGATGAATTTGGATCATGGTGTGGAAAGACCAGGGAGTTGGTTATTCGGACGGGGAGAGGGAGAGGGCTTTATGTTCTCTCACCTGATGTACCAGATGCAGGAAAAGGGATCTACACGAAATTCACCCCGGTGCCCAAAGCCTTTACACATGGCCCCTTGAGGCCATTTCAGAGTCCTCTCTGCCAGACACGTTTCTGGGGCTTTCACTTCCCCAGCTTCACAACAACTTCAGAGTACAGGTTGGATTATACAGATTTAGTTTCAGAACAGCGTAGTTGATCTCTAGGGCCTAAACATAATCTCTTTTTCTTCTTCTCTGCAATACAGTGATTTTGGAGGATCTCAATGTTTCTCTTTCTGTTGTCGTGATAAATTAATACGGCCTGAGTGATACACAAGAGCAGCTCCATAAAACTGTTCTCAGCTTCTACTTTTACTACTGCTTTTCAAGGAATGTTGACCTAAGGGAAGGAGTATGTTAAATACATGGGGTATTTTTGGAACAGGACCCCACTGAAAGACACTGACAGTCACAGTTAGAGCAAGTTTAGGCCAGTAAGTGCAAAGACAACTCTATCACCAAACACGGCATTCACTGACTGAGTAACTTGCAGATGTCAGCACAAGATAAATGCTCTTGTTCCAGGTAACCAAGGAAAGGGAGAATCATTGGTTTGTGTTGTTAAAGCGCCAAGCATACCGCTGTCCTGCACTGCCTCCACCATCCCATGTTACTGCATGCCCTCCTTAAACTGCTTTCCTCTTAGGACCAGTACAACTTTCTTTGCCACAGAGCAATTCTGCTCTCTGTGTAGCCAGCACAAAGACCAGCGTGACTTAGGTACTCCTTAACAACCAGTCGTGCGAAGTATGAGGGGAAGGCATTTCCCCAAAACCAGCCACTGCTATTCTTTCCACGAGCAGTTATCTCATGGTGTACGAGATGCCTTGAATGCAAAGCAGAGATGCAGAGAAGGGTGCAGGTGATTAAGCTGTGTGATTGTTGAGATGAGTTGGCTCAGACTGAGACAGAATCTCCAAACCATACTGAGTCAAAATAATCTCCAGGCTAGCAATGGCATCCACTCCATTTTAATGACCAGACTCTGCAAAGCAAAAGGTAAAGGACTTCTCCTTACCACTTATCCCATCCAGAGAGCTGTAAATTACTGTGCAAGTAAGTAAAACTTACGCATAAATATTGTAACCCTGAAAGTTACATCTCAGATGTATCTGCCCCTCACCAAACAGACCTGCTGGATATGTTTGATGAATTGTTTATAAATGTACCTCTGGCATTTCATTTTCTATTGTAAACTCCAGACATCTGATTCCTTGGTGCCCTTAAGAGAACAGCCCCTGTTTAAACATGCACGGCACAGCAAGTGACAAAGAAGAAACTGGTAAAAAGCAACAGACAACACTTTTATTATTTGTTATAAACCAGTGGTCACTTAATCAATCCCTGTTTGAATGCAGAACTTCTCCTACCTCTCTCTGCAGATTGATGTCTGCTCCTTGCAACACCAATTCTCGTACGCAATCTATGTGGCCATAGTAAGATGCTACCATCAGAGCTGTTGTGCCAAGCTGGGAGTAAGGAAAAACAAGTCAATACCTTCCACAGACACCTCCAGCAACGAATCAGGTTGTCTGGAAGAGACAGAACCTCTTCTGAAAAACTGAAAGAAGCTTATGATCATTGAAAAACTTGCTATAATTTAAAACTTACTATCAAGAATACGTTGAAAATGAACAATTAGCAGGTGTTACAGCAAAACTATCACAGACTTGCCTGCAGTCCTAAGGCATGATGGTTCAACAAATATATATGCAATGACTTTGCCTTATTGTCCCAAAATATGTGCAACAATCACAGAATCACAAAATGTCTTTGGCTGGAAGAGACCTTCAAGATCATCCAGTCCAACCTTTGACCAAACCCTGCAAGCTCACCACCAAACCATGTCCCCCGNCAGGTCTGTAGCTTACCATGGGGTTGTTACGACCCAAGTGCAGGACCTGGCACTTGGCCTTGTTGAACCTCAATAACCAGAATGTTTTTGGTTTATAACAGAATCTTCATCAGAGAATCCCAAAGATCTTTGCGTAATTTCCAGAAGAACAACCTTAGACACAGGAGCTGAGTGACTCTGCTTTTCTGAGTCATAGTCAGGAGTAAGGTCCAGGTAATTTGAATAGTAATTCCATAGCCAAAAAATAATAGCAAACTCATGCTGCGACTTTTCATGTTATATGAGAATTTTTCCATACCAGAACTATGCATTCAAGTTTCCTCACTACAGCATAATGTCACTGCTGCAGTGAATCAAATAAGCTTTAGGTTATATATTTGTGGTGTGTGGACAACATGTGAAAACGACATGCACAAAGATGAAACTCATCCTTCTAAAACATTCACACACACTGGTTCAATTTAAAGAAGGAATGTGTGACATTGTGAAAAAAATAAGCATGCGGCCTAAATCATATGAAAATATTTCAGTCTAGATGTGCACGCCTGATATAATTAGTAATTGAATGGCTGACACACCAGAAGGTTGTGCTGCCATCCAGCGAGACCACAACAGGCTGGAGCGTTGGGCAGGGAGAAATTTAATGAAATACACCAAGGACAAGTGTAGAGTCTTGCACCTGGGAAAGAACAACCCCAGGTACCAGTATAGGTTCGGGACTCATCTGTTGGAAAGCAGTGTAGGGGAAAGGGACCCGGAGGTCCTGGTGGACAGCAGGAGGACCATGAGCCAGCAATGGATTCTTGTGGCCAAGAAGGCGAAAGGCATCCTGGGGTGGATTAGAAGGGGTGTGGTAGTAGGTTGTGAGAGGTTCTCCTCCTCTCCTCTGCCCTGGTGAGACCACATCTGGAATATTGTGTCCAGTTCTGAGCCCCTTAGTTCAAGAAGGACAGGGAACTGCTTGAAAGAGTCCAGTGCAGAACCACAAAGATGATGAAGGGAGTGGAACATCTCCCTTATGAGGAAAGGCTGAGGGAGCTGGGCCTGTTTAGCTTGGAGAAGATGAGACTGAGGGGTGACTTCATTAATGTTTATAAATATGGAAAGGGAGAGTGGCAGGAGGACGGAGCCAGGCTCTTTGCAGTGATGTCCAATGATAGGACAAGGGGCAAGGGGTGCAAGCTGGAGCATAGAAGGTTCCATGTAAACATAAGGAAAAACTTTTTTACGGTGAGGATGATGAAGCACTGGAACAGGCTGCCCAGAGAGGTTGTGGAGTCTCCTTGGCTGGAGGCTCAAAATTCACCTGGACATGTTCCTGTGTGACCTAATCTAGGTGATCCTGCTCTGGCAGGAGGGGTGGACTAGATCTTTTCAGGTCCCTTCCAACCCCTAACACTCTGTGATTCTGTGATATTTCACAGTGTATTGTAAACATTCTTGACTGAAGTCAATCCTCTTTTAAGATAAAAAAGCAGTAGTGGACCTTATTTCTTTACTTTGATCTCTGTCCTATTTAGTTGGTGCCCCTGTCTGAACATCCTTCCCTCGCTGTCAGAATGATGCTATCATCAGCTCCAGAAAAACTGCAGGACAAATACTTGCCTAGAGCAAAAATTTTCCCCTCCTCTTTGCTGTATCTTAGCACAATCCAGTATCTCTCCATATGTTGCAGGCAGCATAGCAAGACATACCCATTATCTATGTTTTCAACCCATTTTTAATCTCAAAGCTATTTTCAAAACTAATTCTCAAAACTGCCAATTACAGTAAGAAAATCCCCCTGAAATCTGTCATGTGTCTGGGCTTCTTTTTGCTTGGCAATCTTCCTGTGCCTTCCCATTGGTGCTAAATCCAGGAGATACTGGGGTGGGAGAGGAAGAAGCTAACAGGCAAGTTCTGAGAACTCCTGAGGAGCTCTGCTTGCTGAGGGAATCATTGCTACCCGGGCTTGGTTGAACTGTCTCTTCACTGTAATCTATTGCTACGATGACATTTCCTTGCAAAGAGAAGCCTGACATGCTAGGATCTGTGTTTTTCATGTCAGAGCCACAAATAACTGTGTAAAACGCATTTTTGAGTGCTGGCGAATTCCTAACGCCTTGCCACTGATGTAAATGGTCATGCTATTTTATCTTGAGTTTCAAACTTGCGTCCTGACAAAAGATGGTTGTAAATCACCCCTAAGTGCCATAAGATTTTCATACGTCTCATGTTAGATCCCCGCCACACCCTCAGTGCAGTGGGCTATGGGAAGCGATGTAAGGTCAATGGCATGGGTGTAGGTGCATTGTGTGCATACACTGTCTTTGCAGTCCACGTCTACTCGCCCACTATTCAGCAGCAATTGGAGGAGAGCCAGGTTTCCTTTTCTCGCAGCCCAAAATGCAGCATTGGCAAGTGGTGTTTCTTTCTGGTGAAAAAAAAAAGCAAAAAAAAGAAGCAGAAATACAACAGTTTGAGAGATACATTGAACAAACACCCACATACAAATTCTGCATTTGAGCCACTCAAGTTTCATCGTAATGTGCTGTTCTTTCAAAACCAGAGCACAGAAGGGAAGCTAATTTAGTTGGTTTGTGCAATTAAAGAGCCCGCTCTCCCTGTGCTATCTCATGTTGTTTCAGGTTTTCCTTGTGTCCATGGCAGCCTATGACTCTTAGCTTTCCCCAGGGAAATGTTACAGAAAACCACATGCTAACTGGTACCTGCACTGTCTGCTTCCGTGGTGGGGCTGGGCTCAGTTAGAGAGGATGACTCATCCTGCTGACATATCCTGCTGCAGGACATCCTCCAGGGTTTCAGCCTAGCTCTCTGCCATCTCCTTCTTTTCTGCATATAAAGTGCCGATACAGGAAAACTATTGCTTATGCATTTCCCATATTGTTTGGTCTGTCTCCTCCCTGGAATTAGCACCCTGTAACTGTGGGCGCATCAGATATCTCCTGGGTGACGCTAGAAAAAAAACCAAACACTAAAATCTTGCTGTCTGTAGACTTATGGATTCATTTATGAGGTATGCAAGGCAATATGTAAGGCAAAATTGGGAAACTCTGAAATCTGAATAACACAGGCAACTGTTAAACAATTTAGCAGGAAAGTAATATTCTTTTGAGGCTTTGTTAGTTCTAGAAACAGTGTCACAGTGTGACTTCTCCTGGTTAGGAGCAAATCATCACTGCCCAGCATAGGAGGAGGACAGTGGAAAAACACACATTCGACTTTGCTCCTGACCTCATTATCTGATCCATGCAGGCAGCTGCCAAAATGCTGCCCCGACAGGTAAGCACTGTGATGGGTGAAGTGTGGAGGGGAAACAACGCTGTGATGGTAACGGTACCTATCCTAGAGCAGGCTCGCGACGCTAAGTTTTTTAAGGCGGCCCAAAAGCACCAACAGTTCAGTAAAGCGTTGTTTCACTGATGAGCTTTTTAAACCAAAACAGCGTCGAAAATACCCAGGGGCCTTGCTCTCCAGGGAATCTTTCCTTCAGAATAACCCAAAGAGAGTGCAGAGTGGAGGTAAATGTCAATCCTTCTGTAATGTGCATTTCTCCACATTTAAATGTGTAATGTGGTAGAGAATCAGGATTGAATGGTTTTATGATTGATACGTAAAGTGCAAACATAGAGCAGAGTTTTAATTGCTTCTTCCACTGTAATAAACCTCGCAGAAACCATCAGACACAAGACCAATCTTGTGTTAATCTGTCCTAAATCCATTGTGTAGAACACTTGCCATGGGTTGCATTTTTAATATTCATAGGTTGGAAAATCGGCAGCTGTTTGGGACAAGGGAAGTTTCAACCATTCAATAATTATAAGACACTTTCTATAAATTGATAGCGATATTTCTTGGACTAGCACACATAGGGGCAGGAGTCTGAAAAATTCAGCCAGTACAATAGGCTAAATTCTGATCTTCCTTTTACAGCTAATGCATTTCCCCTGGACAATCTGTAACCATGTGAATCAAAGTAGAGCTAGCAGCTTATATCCTTCTTGCTGGCGGGACAGTAGTGTTTTCCTGGCTATCCTTATAACAAGTAAAATTTTATGTAAAAGCATACAATTGACTTAAACACACCATGGCCCATGTTGTCATTTTTTCTCTGATTTATTAGGCAGATATTTACTTATAGAGCTGGTAGTTAGGAATATTGTCTTATTGACTTTCTCCTTATGGTACTCAGTAGGAAGCTATTGCAAAAGAATGATATATATAGACCTTATAGAATGGGAAATCGAATTCCTTAGCTTTTATTGTCTCTCTCTATCCCTTTAAGTTTTAGAAAGCTTTGGGAAACGGCAATATAATCATGCAGCAAAGCTTAACTTTTTCCCCAGTGGTGCTTTTGACGCGATTTGGAGTGCTATCAGCACTTGTACTTCCCCTTGTGCCCCCTGCATTCCTGGGGATTCCCTGTATAAAAGTAGAGTATACAGCACACTCAGAGTATCAACCACATAGTAATTAGATTAAAAAAAAAAGCGCAAACACACAGTTGAGCTATTCTACCTGCTAAGATGAAAGGAATGTGTCAAACCATTCAGATGATCTGGCTACCCTGTAAGGACAGCCTCAAGCAGTACCATGTGGCAACTTCTCTTCTGCTTTCCAACCAAGGACTGGTACCCCTGCTCTTCATCTTCAGATGATCAGCAGTACTGACATCACTGCTAGGCAAAATGTAAGACACTACTTTGGGAGTAATAATCTGATTAGTTGAATAATTTCTGAGCAATAAATGGGTTTTAAACTGCAGGATGTGACCTAAGCCTTTATTGTTGTTGTTCAGTTATGAACTCAATCCTGTCTCATCGGATACTTCTTAGGAAGAGACTGAATTTCAAGAGATTAACTGGATAGAATTTTTATATAGTTCCTATTACAAAGCCAGTCTGCTCCTAAAGCCTCCTTAAAGTAAACAATTGATTCTTAGCATTGACAATCTGGGACTAGAACGTACCAATACTGGAAAAAGTAATTAGCTAAAAGCTTTGGCAAAGATGACATGTTTCATTATGTCATTTGTGCCAGCATCAGCAACTTTCAGGATTCAATTTCCTCCACATCTAGATCTCTAAAGCATTATTTCAAACTTTGGCTGTACTATGCATTTCAATTGTTAATCTGCTTTTACTAGAGGCCAAAGATGAAAAGCTGGCGCTATATTCACGCTGTATCGACATCAAACAAAATACTTACTCAAACATGGCCTAGAGAAAAATATCTGTTATAAATCTGACAAGACCATTTCTATGTAGGAATACAGAGGAAAAAAAAAAAAGATAATGTATTTGTATGTGTCATCTTAGGAACATCGAAGGGGAAAGTATCATTTAAATGTCATAATCAGCAGCTCTTGTTCCCTGTCCTACCTTTGACCTGCTACGTGCAGTGAAGAGGCAGGTCAAGTAGGGTAACAGCTGAGGAGGAAGTGTGCAGTTCTTAAACAGCGATCTTGAAGATGAGAGAAAAGATGCAATAAGCAAAGAAAAAGAGAGGAGAGAGAGAACACTAGCCCAGCAGCTTGTTCCTTGTACTGTCAAAATACAAGAAAATTCCCTTTTCTTTCTCAGTTACCAAATCAATCCTACGGGAAAGGAGGAATTGAGTAAAAAGTTTTAAGAACTGGAAATCAGGATCAAGCATGATACAATGGAAAATATTACTGGAACTTTTGAGAAAAGTGAGAGGACTTTACTAGATAGCAATACATCCCACATAAAGGATCTTGATAAAAAAAGAAAGGTAGTTCAAGATATAAACATAAATAAGTTTAGACAAGCAAAAGCTGGTAGAAGAAAAGATATTCATGTGTATAAACAGTGATAAAGAAAGATAAATGTTACCTCATGGGTAAGTAGAATAAGATGGAAAACATTAATAGACAGTGGCAGAGACAGTAGGAG
>VWZK01005204.1:8894-23609 GCA_013396935.1 Baryphthengus martii | reverse complement strand
GCCGGCACCTCCCTCTCGCATGGCTTTATGCTCATAAGCTTCTGGCTATTATTCCCCTTTAAAGGCGTGAAAGGGGGGCTGTAGCGTGTGTAGGGATTACCCGTATGCCGTTAGTTATTGTTATTTTATTATTGTTGTTGTAATGATAATGAATAATAAGAATTAGTGCTCCAGCCGCTGCCCGAGAAGCAAGACCCGCGCTGCTCGGCCACTGGTTCAAACCTACAGATTTTGCCCCCGCCACTCAGCAACAGTACTGAAATGGTCAGAAACCTGGGCGCCCCCGACCCGAGCTCATCACAGCGCTAATGCCACCTTCACGGCACCTCTTTTGTATTTCACAGCCTATTTCCTTCATAGCTAGGAAAAAACCCGTGGGTAAAGGTATGGTTGTGAGTACACCCCCGCCACAGCCGCAGCAGCGTGTGCGGGTGAGCGTTCCCTCACCTTACACACAGCCAGCTGTCACCAGCGCTGTCTCCCATGGGCGATGCTCTCTCATTAGGGAGACAGCAAATTCTTAAGGATTTAATTTTAAGTCTTTGAAAATGAACAAGCGTAAAGCCAGTTCATGTCCTGTTTTGCCCGACTGCCACAGATTTCATTCAAAGTCTGTGTGATATGAAGTAGGCAAAATAGAACGTGCTCTGGTGGGAGATTTCTGACTTTCTTTGCTGTTGTTGGCTTAAACTGAGCCCTCAGGGATTTTCTTCTTTTGATGTGCACATACAAATCCCATTCACCAGAAAACTATGCCTGTGCATTCAGAGAAAGTACTTGCACTAAAATCCAAATAGTTTATTCTACAAATCTGCAAGTGGAGGGTTTTCTACACGTTTTTTCCAGAGGCAATATTCGTCTGTGCCTATGGTAAAATAAACTGTGGGCAAGCAGATGAAAGCCGCTAATAGCATAAGCTCATCTCAGAATGTATGGCCTGGTGTGAACCTCACCTTAATTACTGAGAAGATCGTACAAACATGGATAATCAGTCTGATAATAATCCATTGTGAATAACATGCCGATATTTTCACATTCATCAGGCAAAATGTTAATTTTTCTAACAAAGAATAAACAAAGAATTCTCAGGATGAACAATGAAGAAGGAGACTGATGCAGTACAGGTTTTGGTGGTCTGTATTTATTTTAGATGTCAAGGGACAAATTTGGAAGTGCCTTTCTTAATTTGCCCACAAAATCTGGAACAGCATCAATTTTAAATTGTACATGGTCTCCTGTGATTTTGCTGGTTTTGTATTCGGGTGTGATAATTTGTCAGAACTGCTGAATACAGACATNGAAAAAAAAAAAAGATAATGTATTTGTATGTGTCATCTTAGGAACATCGAAGGGGAAAGTATCATTTAAATGTCATAATCAGCAGCTCTTGTTCCCTGTCCTACCTTTGACCTGCTACGTGCAGTGAAGAGGCAGGTCAAGTAGGGTAACAGCTGAGGAGGAAGCGTGCAGTTCTTAAACAGCGATCTTGGAGATGAGAGAAAAGATGCAATAAGCAAAGAAAAAGAGAGGAGAGAGAGAACACTAGCCCAGCAGCTTGTTCCTTGTACTGTCAAAATACAAGAAAATTCCCTTTTCTTTCTCAGTTACCAAATCAATCCTACGGGAAAGGAGGAATTGAGTAAAAAGTTTTAAGAACTGGAAATCAGGATCAAGCATGATACAATGGAAAATATTACTGGAACTTTTGAGAAAAGTGAGAGGACTTTACTAGATAGCAATACATCCCACATAAAGGATCTTGATAAAAAAAGAAAGGTAGTTCAAGATATAAACATAAATAAGTTTAGACAAGCAAAAGCTGGTAGAAGAAAAGATATTCATGTGTATAAACAGTGATAAAGAAAGATAAATGTTACCTCATGGGTAAGTAGAATAAGATGGAAAACATTAATAGACAGTGGCAGAGACAGTAGGAGTCCCAGGTAAGTACATAGTCTTCTAAGAGAAAGAGAAAACACCAAACAAAAAGACACAGAAAAGAGAGAAAGCAGAGAGAAGTGGGGGCTGCAATTCTCCAGAGGGAGCAGGCAGTGAGCTATCTTGATGGAACAGAAAGTGAGAAACAGGGCATAAGAAGTGGGCTGATAGGGACAGAACAGAAAAGAAGACTTGAAGGGTAGGGTAAAAACCAAGGAGGCCAGAAAAAGAGAAGGTGGCAAGAAGAAGGGGCTGGCACTGCCAGGAACAGGGGGCTAACATCCATTAGAGCAGATGCTTGTAAGAGATGAAGGTGGGGAAAACACAGAGACAGAACGGAGGAACAGAAGAGACTAAGATTAAGACAAAAAAGAGCAGGTCTGAGACCAATGCAGGACCAAATTGGGGATGACCACAGAGATTTCACCACCCAGCTTAAGAGTGAGCTGCACTGTGAGCAAAGATAACCTGATCCCTGCCACACTGGGGCTTTAGCTGCAGGTGGAAACCACCTGCTGCACCATGGAACCAACACGGTGCCACGGTAGCACCAGCACTCCGAGCGGGGTGGGGATAGGGGAGACGCATTGACAGCAGTGAGAGGCAAGTACAGGGAATAATCAATCCAATAAAGCAATGCAACACAAGCAACATGGCAAAGGACTGGCACACAGCTGGGGATCAATAAGAGAAGGGCAAGCTCAGCATCCAGAAAGTGCGTAACTGAGGAGAAGATGTACACCTAGAATAAATATTATGCATCAGTAAATTGCTGCTTGCTTCCGTCTTTACCAAGTGATTTTATTAATCCTGTCCTCGGGTTAAAAAAAAATTATTTCAGGTGATCTTTTGAAAATGACTGCTCTTGTATGGTTTGGAATGGAAGAAATATGAAAGTGACAGGAATCTCATACGGAAAAGGGAATGAACTAGCCCGGCTTCAGTGGCCACCGCAGTCTGAATGAAGCGCCCGCACAAACGCTGCCGTCTGACTGTTACACAACCGGCAGCAGCAGAGATGATCGGGAAAGTGAAGAGGGGCCTCCCGGCAGCACCAAAACCCACGGCGCTGAGCCCGGCCACCCTAAGGCCAGCGCAAAGCTGCCTGGAGGCTTGTAATTTATGTGACACTAACCGGCCAACTTCCTGGGGATGTCAGCTGGGGGTAGCACCCGCTCCAGCAGCTGCCGCCGCAGGACCATAGCCCGGGAAGGACGCTTCTGTTTTCTCTCCTTCCGCCCTAAACCGCCTTCGTTTTTGCTAAAAAAATCAATCAATCCTCATATCCAAGAACACGACAGAACATTTCACGGGCTGCCGGCCCGGCAAGCGCGAAGCGGGAGGCCAAACGCGCATCCTCCCGCCCCTCTCCCCGACGCCCGGCTCACCTTGAACGACATCCTGCGCAGCGGAGCGCGGCGCTCCGCCTGTCGGCGCTCCGCCTCCGCCGCCCGCCGCCTCCNGCTAGGAAAAAACCCGTGGGTAAAGGTATGGTTGTGAGTACACCCCCGCCACAGCCGCAGCAGCGTGTGCGGGTGAGCGTTCCCTCACCTTACACACAGCCAGCTGTCACCAGCGCTATCTCCCATGGGCGATGCTCTCTCATTAGGGAGACAGCAAATTCTTAAGGATTTAATTTTAAGTCTTTGAAAATGAACAAGCGTAAAGCCAGTTCATGTCCTGTTTTGCCCGACTGCCACAGATTTCATTCAAAGTCTGTGTGATGTGAAGTAGGCAAAACAGAACGTGCTCTAGTGGGAGATTTCTGACTTTCTTTGCTGTTGTTGGCTTAAACTGAGCCCTCAGGGATTTTCTTCTTTTGATGTGCACATACAAATCCCATTCACCAGAAAACTATGCCTGTGCATTCAGAGAAAGTACTTGCACTAAAATCCAAATAGTTTATTCTACAAATCTGCAAGTGGAGGGTTTTCTACACGTTTTTTCCAGAGGCAATATTCGTCTGTGCCTATGGTAAAATAAACTGTGGGCAAGCAGATGAAAGCCGCTAATAGCATAAGCTCATCTCAGAATGTATGGCCTGGTGTGAACCTCACCTTAATTACTGAGAAGATCGTACAAACATGGATAATCAGTCTGATAATAATCCATTGTGAATAACATGCCGATATTTTCACATTCATCAGGCAAAATGTTAATTTTTCTAACAAAGAATAAACAAAGAATTCTCAGGATGAACAATGAAGAAGGAGACTGATGCAGTACAGGTTTTGGTGGTCTGTATTTATTTTAGATGTCAAGGGACAAATTTTGAAGTGCCTTTCTTAATTTGCCCACAAAATCTGGAACAGCATCAATTTTAAATTGTACATGGTCTCCTGTGATTTTGCTGGTTTTGTATTCGGGTGTGATAATTTGTCAGAACTGCTGAATACAGACATATATATATATTTAAGGTATGAGGTTTTTTTGTGGTCCTTTAAAACTTTACTCCAGAAGGCATTTAGAGACTATGTTTTTGGTGTACATCTCTGTCTATTGGTACACTCAAAATCTTGTGTATGGGCAAGGAGGAAACACACCCAATATATATATAAACCCAAGAATTTATAATTAGTATAAGAGAATCTTAGCGGTCTAATCTAAGAATCATTACTGAAGCTGACTAATTGTTGTAGGAAAATAGAAAAATAAGACTATGCAGAAAAAAAATCAGTATTAATAATACTACTGTCAGAACTTACACACACTTCCTTGGTTTTACTCCTTTTCATTATATTATCCTCACCTTTCCTCTGCTCTGCTGGGTCCTAAAGACAGTGTTTTCATTCTGATGGTGGTAGTTTGGGTTGTTATGGTGAGATGTCAACATCTGGAGTTGGTCGCTGACAAGAATATGATGTTCACGTTGATATTGTCTTCATCTTCCCTCTAGGATCTGCAGAGGGTCATTTTTATGCTTGCTAGCATGCTTTTACACATTGCTCTTTCTTCACTGCAGCTCCACATTACAACCAAACTTACTACACAGTGGCTTTTGTATTGGTTAGACACTATTTCATAGTTCATTTTATCTTAAATCCAGTTTTGTCCAGCTCCAGGTCTGCATGTCTATTGGCCAGTTGTTTATAGCCTTGGGGTCACCAGTGCCAAGCTTGTGTCCCACCTCGTATCATCCCATGCCCATGCTCAGGTATTCTGCATCCTATGTCACCACTTCTCAGTCACACCAGGTCTGCATTTCTCTGTGCTGCAGCATTATGTTAGAGCTGTAAAGCCACACTGCTACTATACAAATGTAAACAAAGTAAACTCATGGACGCTTGTTCAATTAGAAAAATTGCTGTTAGAATTAAACTGTGTAGAACAGTCGAGGGGAGGTCAACCTCAGACCTGCGGCCTTGTGAACGCAGTGGAAATACTGTATTTTAGGGCCATGTGGTTATGCTACCTGCATCTTCTCCATTCTTGATTTTTGGCTGGATATTTATAGTTGCAAGATGTTTGAACTGTTTGGGATTTGTTACCTGTGTGGCAGAATTCCTACCACCTTATATTTCATCACAATCATTAATTGAAAGATCCTTAGTCATGTTGGTTTTCAAAAATCTGGAAGATATCTAAACTGAATTGTTGGAACAAATAAAACTATTGCCTTTCTGTGTAAAGTGACAGGCAAACCTCACCTAAGCCAGAACAGTTCATGCACAGCTGTATACGGAGAGTTAAAAGAAGTGGCAAAAATTTTGTGTTAGCCAAAACATTCATTTGGAGATCTTGATCCAAATATAGTCAAGTTTTTATGCAAACATATACATTCATTTCTATTTACTTTAAAAAACAGAAATGAAGAACTAAATCGTAGAATCACAGAGTCATAGAATCATAGAATGGCTTCAGTTGAAAGGGACCTTAAAGATCATCTAGTTCCAACTCCCCTGCCATGGGCAGGGAGACCTCCCACTAGACCAGGTTGCTCAGAGCCTCATCTAGTTTGATATTAACACTTCCAGGGATGAAGTGTCCACAACTTTCCTAGGCAACTTGTTCCAGGGTCTTACCACCATCAGAGTAAAGAACTTCCTAATGTCTAATCTAAATCTACCCTGCTCTAGTTTAAAACCATTGCCCCTTGTCCTGTCACCACATGTCCTTATAAAAAGTCCCTCCCCAGCTTTCCTGCAGGTNAAAAGTCCCTCCCCAGGTTTCCTGTAGCCGCTTCAGGTACTGGAGGCTGCTCTAAGGTCTCCCTGGAGCCTTCTCTTCTCCAGGCTGAACGGACCCAACTCCCTCAGCCTGTCCTCACAGGAGAGGTGCTCCAGCCCTCTGATCATTGTGGCTCTCCTCTGGACCCTCTCCAACAGATCCCTGTCCTTCTTGTGTTGTGAGCTCCAGAGTTGGATGCAGTACTCCAGGCAGGGTCTCACAAGAGCAGAAGGGTGGTCAACAAACTTGCTGAGGGTGCACTCAATTCCATTACCCATGTCACCAACGAAGATGTTAAACAGCACTGGTCCCAGTACTGATCACTGAGGCACTCCACTTGTCACGAGTCTCCATTAGGACACTGAATCATTGATTGCAACTCTTTGAGAGTGGCCTTCTAAGCTGAGGACAACACCAAGCACGGTGCGGTTGACACGCTGGAGGGAAGGGACGCCATATAGAAGGACCTTGACAGGCTGGAGAGGTGGGCCCATGCCAACCTCATGAAGTTCAACAAGCCCAAGTGCAAGGTCCTGCACCTGGGTCGGAGCAATCCCAAGCACCAATACAGGCTGGGTGACGAGCGGATTGAGAGCAGCCCTGCAGAGAAGGGCTTGGGGGTGCTGGTTGATAAAGCACTTAACATGAGCCAGCAGTGAGCACTGGCAGCCCCAAAAGCCAACTGTAAATACATGTTTAGAAACGTCGGTGAAGAGCAATGTAAGCTTGCTTGCTGTGTAAACAGATAAATATACTTCAGCAGAGTAGGGTGATTAGTAGATGTTTTGTTTCTTTAGTGAGCTCTGACATGGGATTCTGTCCCGATCTGAAGAATCTGTTGTTAAATTTGACTGCCATCTTGTAGACTCCAGATCTCTTTACTGTGTTGTGTGTCAAACGCTCCATCCATGTAACTCAGGAGATACTGCATTGACAAACATGTTTCTGCACTAACTTCTCTCGTTTCCCATGTGGCTATATGTCTGGAGTGCTGATGCATTCGCTTCCAATGTCACTTGTATAAAAATCATTGATTGGATCCTGTGACATCTGTTCTTTGATGGTAACTTATTTTTTTTCTAGAGTTTTACCAAAGGTTGAGATCTTACTATAATGTTATAGATTTCAGCTGTATATGCATTGTCTTCTTCCCTGGGACATTTGCTGCCATTAACATTTAATTAGTTATATATTCAAAAAATGTAAAAAGGTTTGTATGCTTTTCCAGAAATATAATACTTTATTCAAAGGTTAAAAAGATAAGGTAATTTAAAAAGTACATTTGAGCAATTTTCGGCAACCTAATTTTACCCAGACAATAGTAATATTGCTGGCCACTGTGAAGAACAAATTGTATTAATATTTTACTAAAGGTATAAATCCTCCCTACTGCTCTAGTTCTGGCTGCATAATTTCACAATCCTGGATCATTGCCTCTTAGAGGACTGTTGTGTGTTTCTGCCTATGACCTCCTGTGTGGATATGGGCAAGATTTTTGTGCCAAAATCTTAATAAATGGCCTTTCACTTTTGCTTCGTTACATTCTTTTGCTTTGTAACTCAAACCACATGCATCCAGGGCAAAGGCTGTTTTAAAAAACATCAGTCCAAGGTTTTTGCATATCAGTTTTTGTCAGCAAGATTCACTATCAGCACACAGCACGGCAGCCGCACAAAACTTCTTTCTCTTTCCCTGATCTTTGGACCCTTTATATAGTTAAACTCACTCTTGATCTTGGCTAAAGCCTCCACTGCGCTGTGGAGTGAACAAAATTGGCCAGCTCAGACACCACCAGCAGTTCTGCTGTGCCAGCATGGACCTCTGAGTAGACCAACAAATCCAACTGCTTGGCTAGCTAGAGCAGTTCATGCTGATATCTCTGGGGACATCTGTATTAGTGTTTTAGTCTCTTTACTGTACTTTTGTTCTTATTGTGGAGGAGGGACCTTGTACTATGCAAACTGGATCCATTTTTGAACTAAACTCAAAGAGTTTCTCCAGGAGCAGTTTAGTGTACTGCAGCTGCAAATTGGTAATCACATCCTGGGATTGAATGACAGCTAATCTGAATTAAAACAAGCATACAAACCCAACAGGAAATGGGTACAATGTAGACTTCAGATTCTCAGCACCAACTGTTTGCTCTGCAGATCCACCACTCCTGTTAGCCTACACTACATGCAAATGTAGATAGCCTGTGTTGTCCAAAGTAGATTGCCTGAAAAGTATCCAGACTTGTGCCACTGCTCCTTCTCCTTGTCCTGTGTGTGTTCTCTCATCTAGTGAGAATCTGGAAAGTTTCAATATTTGCTCAGGACGTATAGATGTCCTGCAGTACCTACAAATGGGCCACAAACATCTGGAAATCATAGAATCGTAGAATCATAGAATGGTTTGGGTTGGAAGGGACCTCTGAAGGTCATCTAGTCCAGCCCCCCTGCAGTGAGCAGGGACATCCTCAACCAGATCAGGTTGCTCAGGGCCTTGTCAAGCCTCACCTTGAATATCTCCAGGGATGAGGCCTAAATCCCAAGCCCGCCCGCAGCAATTTACTGCAGACTTCATATATGCTCCATCGCATGGACACAGTGAACCCAACCTTTTAAGGGTGCACTTTACTTCAGAAAATTCAGAGCATGCACAATAAATGTGATACTTTCCAAGCGTGCTGTATCTACTGAGCATAGCTTGTGTCATCAGCTTGTACCTCTGCAAGAAGAAGAGTGATACACCTTGGAGTGCTTGGGCATGCCAGCCTTTGCCTAGGAGTATTAATCATTCCTAATCCAGCATGCTATACCATCTGGAAGTATTCTTCTGCCTAAAGGGAATACTCAAATACTTCTTGGCTGCAGCTTTTAATGCCCTTTGCCTCTTTCACAGACACTTAGAGTTGAATATCTGGGCTTCCTTTAACAGGCTGCCCAGGGAAGTGCTGGAGTCGCCATCCCTGGAGGTGCTCAAAAAACAGGTAGACGTGGTGCTCTGGGACATGGTCTAGCAGTCATGGAGGTATTGGGTGGAAGGTTGAACTTGATGATCTTGGAGGTCCTTTCCAACCTTAACAATTCTATGATTCTACAGTTCTGTGAAATGAGAATAGCACTGCTCATCTCATGTGAAACACTTGAAAAACCATAGATAAAACCGTACGTCCCAGATGGATCATTGCTTATGCAGTTAACTAGATTTTGTATGCAAAATGCTAGGACATTGTAAGATGAATATGAATTTGAGTGCGATATATTATTGTTATTCCAACTGGCTTTCAGTAATTTTTTAGACAAGTACTCTTAAAAATTGGAACAGTGACAGATCTGAGTGGTGTTCCTAAATTAGTTCAGTGAACTGAAATTTTACTTCCAGCATTCACTTCTGTGTACGAGGAGTCTTAAATCATGAAAGCGCCAGTACACACTCATCAGTGTGTTTCACTGTGCAAATGCATAGGCACATGAGCATACGAGGTGCTTCACAGTCTTGCTGCTGAGGTGGTATGTAATAACCTAACTGCATCTCTTTATGAATGAAAAAGATGTTCATTTCAAGCCAAAATGCACTCTATGGACAAAGACTTCGATAATGTAACTTCAGGAAGATTTGATACTTGAGACACTGAAATCAGAAAGTCATCTCATACAATGACAGCTCCTAGCATTAATTCATTAGGATTGCATCAGGTTATTTTATGCGGTAGTGTCTTTCCAATATACTTGCGCGCTCTTTTAGGAGTTGGTAACAGATTTTAGGAATCTGAAAAGTAAGTCTGTGAGGTGTTGGCAAACAGAGGTTCCATCCCAACGGCCGGCCCATGTGATTGATTGAGTGTTACCAATTCTTCTTCTCACACAGGTGATGGAGCTCAGCACTGGAGCTTTACATGTTCTTACTAAGTTCTTTTCAGGCATCCAGCAAATCACTATATCTTTAAACACTTTATAAATTTATTTTGTTATAAAAGAAGCAAAACAGTCATTTAAGACGTTACTTTAAATAATGAAAACAATACGAAGATTGTAGCAAGTTCATTTAATGTTGAAAGTGGGATTTTTCCCACTTTTGTATTACCTAAAGTTATCTCTTGCATTACCTAAAGTTACTACTTTTGCTGGAACAAGAAGTATTGCGTTTTGCATTATGACTGTGCCAGTGAAATTTGTGAAATGCTGAAGTTTTAAAAGAATGTAACTAAAGCTTTAGCTGGCTCAATGATCTTAAGGGTCTCTTCTAACCTAAAGGATTCTATGATTCTTACAGTATAAGATCTTAATTAATTTGCTTCTTTCCAAAAATAGACAGAAATCACAAATGTTCTGCAAATAAATTGTCTTATGTTCATACACTGTTAGTTAATTTAAATTTTTCTTGTACAAGAAAATATATTTAAATCATCAGCAATAACTTTGATAAAGTAGTCTATGAAATGGAAGATTTTCCATCTGACCTTTATTTATTATGGCCTTTAATTTACATTATTTTTCCCCTTGCTACACTGTAGCGTAACCAGATACATGGGCTGTTCCTTCTTTCAAAATATGCAAAAATACAGGCCTATTTTACTAAAATTAGTGTATAAAGAATGTACTTTGAGTTGCTGTTTATTTTGAGAGACACTCTTAGAAATGAACAGTGATGATAAGAGAAACAGTAAAAATTACAATAGAAACAAATCCTGCAGACTTCTCAGGAAAACTGTACCAAATATTTATGTATCACATAAATCTTTTAAAAACAGAATGGAGAATTTACAAAACTGGACCTGAAAAAGGAAAAGTTTATCTAATAACAGAAATAGTTTACCCAACACGTTTGTAACGGTACGCATTCATCCTTCTAGGGAGTTGTTACTTTGAATATCTCCGTTCCATGGTCCTTTTGCCGAGACCTCCTGCGATATCAAATTTCATATCAAATTTGCTGGTATAAGCTGGTGTAAAGACGATTAGCTGCTGGGGACCACACAAGTTTGATTACTTCCAACCTTAGGACCTTCGAACTGGTGAATGGGCTGGTGACCGGGCTGGTGACCTAGGAATCAGAGAGAAGTTAGCATCATACTTGAGTAAGTAGTACAAAATAATTTCTACATATTGTCATTTGAGTATTTCAGTGAATTTGCTCTTTTGTTTCCTCTTTTCCATTTGTTCCCAGCAAGTTAATACTTTTAGCCACAGAGATGACACGACGTATCAAGGAGTCAATGAAAGGACTACAACTACCATCTAAGACCAATTTCCAGTCCAATATACGCACCAGTGTACCGTCTTCACTTTAGTGCAAATACCTTTCAGTCTTCGAACAGCTGAACTTAAACATCTCTGTATTAGCAACTGTACAGGTACACCATGCTTTAATTTTTTTTATCTTTCCCCTGCCAGTCTTGGAATTTTTCTCTCCTAAGATTTTATTGCTTTAAGACAGTGTGTACAGATTGCATATTTTCTTTATTTATCATTTTCTTTCCCTTTCCCTGCTTTATTCTCTCTATATGTTGATTTTATAACTGAGTGTGAAGTTAACTGTTTAACTATTTTCCACCTGCTCAGCCAGAGAGACGCCAGTGAGCCTGTGTTCAAGTGCTTTGGGTTTGCAGGCTTTCTAATTCCATGCATGACATTTAACTACTGACTAATACTGGTGCAGATAATGAAAATGTCTGAGTCCGTGGAGAATCTGGACTTTATAGGCAGTGAATTCCTCAAAATATAAAGGCATATTCAAATGAAATCACATTGTGGCCAGACAAAATAGATGAGATGCTACACTGAAAAAGACTATGAGAAAATAGCCACATTTGACGGTAATGTTTTAAGTCTATACAAGAGTATAAAAGGTCAGGGTTGAGCTATGACGAGAATGAGGTTGCAAATATGGTAATTGATCTTGAGAGCTCGTGGAAAGTGAGAGAATTCATAGTGGTTTTCTATTATAAGCGTATGTGAAGTAAACTTAGAAAGCAGAATGTGCAGGAAAATCTTAATATATTACTGACTGGCAGAAGAAAAACCAGTCTTGATTACTGTAGGTGGATGCTAAGTAAAATAGTAGCCACTGAACTACTATGCAACAAGGCCAGCTGCATGGTACTGCAATATTATGCAGACAGCCAATCATGAAAAAGCTGAAAGAGCATCAACTGAGATATCTAAATTACGTGAGAAGATATAAGAGAGATTAAGAGAGGCTCCAACTGTGTGAATGACAAGATCTAGCAGGCACAGTGCAAGGACATTCAGAAAAAAATGGTCTATGAAGAAGGATGACATCATCCTAGTGTGCACATCCAGAAAGAAACAGGTGAAAGAAACAAGAAAAAAGAAATCAAGCAAAAGGGCAAGACAAAAATGTAGTTCTGTGCTAATAAGTTCCTCTCCTTCGCCCATTGTAACAAGAGACAAAGGGAGTGTTCATCGTATTTAATTCCTCTCTTAGAATATGTTGGAGGAGCTTCAACACTGCCTCTTTTTCCTTAGTAAGCATGTTCCCCATCTCCTCCCAGACTGCTCACCTTCTGTCAGCGAGATTCCTTCTCAGTCGTCTAGACAGCGCTGTCTGTTCCCGTCCCTCGTAGGACACACTCGCTGGGGCACCGAGTCTTTCGATCAGCTTTCCCGCAGTCGTTCTGGTCTCACCCTCCTATTCCAACTGCTTCACGTTCCTGGAGAAACAGCAGCAAGAATGTCCCTGTTCGGGCGCCACTTGCGGGAGTTGACGGACGCTATACAGGCCAATATGATCAAAGTAGACGACACTTTATTATGCCCAAAGCCGTGCTTATATACTGTGCAAGCCAAGCCACGCGCTATTGTGTCTAATATCATTGGTAGACAGTGCTAAGCCACGCGCCATTACAACCAACATCATAGGCAGATAGTAGGTGTTCATGTGCTTCTACCTGACATTTGATTAGCTGGTTATCCTCGATCACGCAGTGCTCTCATCCTCTTCTGTATCTAGCCTTGAGGTCATCTCGTGGCTCCAGCTGCTTGCTCAGGTGCCAGCTTCTTCTCCTACAGTCATGTAGCTGTTCTTAAAGGCAACCCGTCAGGCCTCTTGGGTTATAGCTAGGATTGCTCAGGTGGCCATTTTCTGTCAAGTGTGACTCCACAGTTCTGAATAACTGAGTTCTGGATTACACCAAGCACTGTAGGCATTCAAACTGTTTCTGCTGACAGAACTTCGTTTTAGACCTTGGTCGTAGTTTCTGTGTGCCTCTACCCCAATAATCACAGTTTTGTCAGTTTGAACCGTTTATAGCAAAAGATGCCTTGTCATTAAAATCAACAAGTCTAATGTGTAGGAATGTACAGGATAACTGGAGTAAACCGGTATCCCCAGATGTTGTGCAGGACAGCAAGTTTCTTTCTGGTGGGAGAAAATCTTTCACGGCTTGTTGGATATTTACAGGATGACATCTTTCAGAGACTGACAACTGAATGTCCAGCCTGGAGATAAGGTGACTACTCTGAAAGAGATTGGGATGATTTTCTACTTTTCTAACTGTAGTTTTCACTGGCTTCTCTTAATATCGTACTTTATAATGAATTTCCTTTAAAGTACCCAAATGTTTCTTTTCTACCAGGAACATAGTCTGCTCAGCTGTTACTCAGTTTGATTTAACTCCTTTAACAAGAAATAGGACAAAGATGCTCAGCAAGTTAATGGATGACAGGCCTTTGTAAGAGCTTGCGTGCTCTGGATTTAAAGACGACTTACATCAGATACTTCCATATCTCCATTTGTAAAAAATTATATACTTTAGAATATACTTAGGATTTAACAGAGTTTCAAGAAAAAAGTTAAAAGACCAGTGGATATCCCATTTTGTTTAATGGAGCTTTTGAAGATAGCGTTGCTTGTTTGTATTCAAACTTTTCATAGTTTTTATGAAGTACAAACTGTTGTAGGAAGTGATATGATAGAAGTATGCAATAAGATAGTTTCTTTTCCACAGTGCCACAGTTGGAAAAGGAGAATATTTTAAGCTACTCTAGAAAATTAAAGAATTTATGGATAGAATAGCCAAATCTGATATATTTAAATTGGCAGCATGCTATGTTTATGAAAGCCAGCTTTTCTATGGAGGACACAAAAATTGTCCCCTACAGATATGTCTCTATGGTGTGCTAAAGCCCTAATGACGCAAAACCAAGGATATTGATGTTTTCTTGAAGACAAAATCAATAGCTTGTGGCTGGTGCTTCCTCCAACAGTATGCAGAGATCTCCCTTGCTACTGCTGTGTGTTGTGTAGCAAAGCCCTCATAAAGTTAAGAAATTCCTACTCACACGAATCACTATTAAAATATTAGAGGTATGTGTATCTAACTGTATCTTTGTGCCTGGCACGTTTTATTAAGAGAACTGGGCACTGGATGTGCGAGCACATGCAGTGGCTGGCAATGTGAATGGCTATGAAACTTAGGAAAGCAATGTCATTAAACGGTGCAACTCCTCATATAAATGATACGGTTCTTAGGCCTCCTTCTCCCTCCCCAACCTCCACTCCAGCGTCAGTACTATCCAAAGCCCGTGCCAAATACCTTCAAAAAGACAGGAGCTTCATTGTCTGCCCTGGATGAGCCTGAACATCCATTTCACAAGGAGCCGA
>VWZK01005203.1:10913-21492 GCA_013396935.1 Baryphthengus martii | reverse complement strand
AGTTCTTTACTATGAGGGTGGTGAAACACCTGAGCGGATTCCTCAGAGACGTTGTGGACGCCTCATCCCTGGAAGTGTTTAAGACCAAGCTGGGTAAGGCTCTGAGTAACCTGGTCTAGTGGGAGGTGTCCCTGCCCATGGCAGAAGGGTTGGTCCTTAAGGTCCCTTCCAACTCAAGCCATTCTATGATTCTATAAAAAAAAAAAATAAAAAAAAAAAAAGCACAAATAATTCATATTTTTATAAGTGAAGAGTTAATGCTCTGTTTAACAGGTGAAAAAAACAAAACAAAACACTCCAAAAACCCAAACCCCCACTTTTATAGTATCTGAAGGCAAATAATGTCTATATTTTAATTTGAAGACTTTTGTCAACTTTCCATCTGCACCTACCTGAATTTAAAATAAGACTGTTACTAAGAAAAATCCCTAGAGAAAATGATTCCATGTCTTAGAAGGTAATACATTTTCCTGTAATTAGTTTATGCTGTGAAATCACTCAGAATCTCAGGACTGCAGTATCAGGCCTGTGTTATTAGGGTTGGGGTTTTTTTTAAAAAAAAAGTATTCTATTTATTAAAGACTGAACAGGAAATTCAACTAAAAATCCCCCGATAGCAATTTAGTTGCCCCACACCCAAACAAACCTTGTGTTTAGAGCTGCACATAACTGCACACATAAGGAAACATTTACAAGTGATTATGGAAATAATCGGTTCCTTAGGGAATACTGCAGAATTTTGCACGTCACTAACACGCATTTAAAATTTCACACCTAGTTCTTGATGAACTCTGTCACTATTAATCTCTGGTTTACTTTCCTTCACTATGGTATCTACACAGCGATGTCTTGCCCATTTCACTTACATACAGTTTCTCCTCAAACTACAGGGCAGGTCAGAAAGAACAACAAAAGTTACACTGCTGTTTTGTGTTGCATACCGAACACCTCAGAAAACCTGTTTGCTTATAAACTAGCAAAAAAACGTGCCTTCTGATTTCTTTTAGTCAGTGAACCTGTGTAGAGAAGTTGTGGATGCCTCATCCCTGGAAGTGTTTCAGATCAAACTAGATGGGGCTTTGAGCAACCTGAATCTGGGCCTCTGGGAACCAGTGTTTCCGTGCACCAAGTGACACTCGTGCACTTCCAGCCTAGGTCTGACATCTGGATTAAATTCTGCATCTGGGTGACCATTCTTTATCACGATCAAACAGAAAGAAATGCCATGCTGCTGGCTCAGTTATGTCTTTTGTAAGCACGAAGTTATTGCTCATATGTATGATTTTTGCTGGGTTTGTATTAATTTATTAGTAACGCTGAGTGCTCTGAATTCCTAATTTGAATCAGATGCTGGTATAATTCATGTTTTCTGCATGCTTTTTATCTTCTACATGGTTTTTCCGTATTACTTTAAGACCTTATAAAAATATTTAACCACTTTAAAAGAAGCATCATTTTAGTAGAGCAATAAAAATAATTTTCTTCCTGGGTGGTTTTTGTGGTAGATTCTAATAAGCCGTCTTCACACATAAATATGGTACTACCATTCCTATTGTGGAGACATTACATTTTATTTTTCATGAAAATAAAGCCGAACATCTTGCTTGGTGAGTTTTGCTTTTAGTTTATGTTTCTGAATTGCCTTTTCATGAGGTAGAGAAAAGCCACTGCAAGTTAGTTACATTTTGGTATTTCTTTGAGATGCAGCAATAAACTGTTAAGCTACTTAATAATACATATTTTATACAGTTATGTATACTTCCAAGGATACTAACATCTATAAACATTAATTAATCACTAATACACACAGGGAGAATATTACCTTGCAATAATCTGCTAATTTAACAAAAGAAGAAATTGAGGCACAAAAATTTAGTCACAGGAGGCAAAACTATACAAGGATCAGAATGTTCAGAATTGTATTCTTTTATCTTTCAAAAAGTGTTACAAGTGTTCTGCTCATCTATCTTAGTGCTACTATCTCATTGTTCCTTTGAGGCAATTTAGAGCCTGTTGTAAAAACAATACATTAATATTATTTTCCATAAAATGTCCCAAAACTGTGAAATTAACATTACTATTTTGATTCTGTACTATCTGAACTTTCTCTTTTTATTCTTTTACGGATGAAATTCCTAAGTCTGGAATGTTACGACTGTTGCCTTCCTTGTTGAATTGACTTAGCTGAAGTTCTAAGTATATCTGTGATCACAGTTTTAATTTCTTTCATTTCAAGAAATTCATATTAATGAAAGCAATTTTGGAAGAAATCATAAGTCCATGCTATATCCTTGACAGAGTAGTTAGTATCCTTAAAATCTAAAACTGGAACACAAGCGGTTTCAGATTAACTCTTTTCTTCTTGCCCCAGAACATCTTAAATCAAGTCCATTTCCTCTGAAGTAGACGAAAATATGTCCATTCTGTTTCGGCTTTTTTGTATTACTAAGACATTTTGAGCAATGAAATACAAGATTTTACCCTCGGTTCTGTCAATTATGAAATGGGAAGATGAATAATTTTGTGTCAGACAGTATTCAGTAATGAGACTGCCTGAGAACATTCTCTCACCATATAGTGGTCATGAAAGAGCATGACAGCACAATGTCCTTCGGGGAGAAAACTCAGATAAATGCAGTAAGGAGTTAAAGAAAACAGGAACGAGACGGGAATGTGTATGCTGGGAAGATGAATAAATATTTCACCTTCTCACCTGTGGCAGGTGCATCTCCCCCACAGGCAGAGTACACACCGGGTGCTGAGCACCTTGGCGCCACAGCCAGAGCGGTTTCCCGCCTCGGCCCCTCGGCTGCACCTGACGGTGCTTAACTGGCGCCTCAGGGGCTGGAGCCCTTAGTGAACAGGCTCGGGGGTGGGCCTTGTCCGGACATGACCGTCTTTTGTCCGGGCTTGTTCCTCCGCCGGTGCGAAGGACTGCAGCTCACCCGCGACTGGGGTTTAAACGGCCTGAGAGCCGGACGAGCTGCTTCTTGGCAGTTCTGCCAGTCTGATCCTCCCCTTGGACTCGGCGTCCAGGGAATACTACCACGGACTGAGGGAGCCTCGCCCCCGCCCCGCCCTCCCCATTTGGGTGAGTGATATGTCCGGCTCTGGTGTGGGAGGTCTCCCCTTGATGAGTGAGTGTTTGCCTATTTTGGTTCATCTTTCCTTAAGATTTAGCATTATGTAGTAGTTCATTCCCAACAGGCATTCAAACCCGTATTGGTTCATGAGTACTGGGCACTCTTGGTTGCGATAACCCCCCCATTTTTGATAGCGGCTGCTGCTTGTTCCTTGGCTGCCTCCGTGACATCCTCAAAGAACTATTTTCCTTATTATTTGTTTGCATTTGTGATCGGTAGCCAATTAACCTCCTCCTCAGAGTTTCCTTCTCACTGTACAATAACTAGCTCTTGTACAAGAAAAGTTTCTGTGGTGAATGCATGCCCCTTGCTTTTATTATTTTCTCACTGATTATTCCAAACTAAGGTAAAAATAAAGCTAAATGAACAAAAACTTTATTAAGGATGGCTCTAAGACAAAAATTACAAACAACCTTTAATATGAAGAACAATTTGGACTGCTGGCTACCCGGGAAGTGGAAATCTTGGAAGAGCTGAATGCTGGTGCATTCCACAGGTGTTTTATGGTGTTGCTCATTCAGTTGGCCACTGCATCTTTAAAACCTTTCTCTTGCTTTATTGATGCAAAAAGATTTATTTCTTTTCAAGTTTATTGCAGGCATTTTTACCACTTACTACTCTTGGCAAATTTAGATATTTCTGTAATTTGATTTTTTTTTTTTTGAGGTAGTTGATTTGAAACTCATTACTTACAGCTGTAGGGCACAATCTGAGTAAAGCTACATGAAAAAAGTTATAATGGGGAATTTTGATCTGTTATAAAATATAATGATTAAAAATGGATCCTTTCAATGCTTAAGTGACAAATTATATTTCCTTATCTAGCTTTTGGGAGAGGACAGTAATAATTTATCAACTTTTTTGTGGGGGGAAAAAAGAAGATAATCAGATAACACCTCTTCACTATCCCTTATTATTGAGTAAACATGAATTTGAGAGCAGGGGATGCTTTTCCTTTCCCCGCTAGACCCTATCATGCTAATAATTATCCGCAGTTACAGATGATCTAAACATCCCCTATTAGACCAGATTCACTGAAGTTAATTACAATTCCTGTACTCGCAAATGTGAAATAAATCTATATTCAAAACATAACATCCATACAGGGATTGCAATGTTCTCCAGGCAATATCCAAGTTATTTTGTATATATTTGTATTTCTGTACTGTAACTGGCTAATGGGTTAGCTCTACCGCTTGTCTTGCTAATGAGGACTCTCTTTTTAAGTGAAGTTAATTTATGAACACTTGTCCAACACTGCCTTTTGGAATGAGCGCAAATTGGGCTTTCCAGGGTTGTACCATTCTCTACAAACTATTATAGCATATAACCTATTAAATATTCTATTCCAGATAATACTTTTCACCCTAGTACTATTGGTATCAGGAAGAGGAGGGAGCAGTGATGACTTCAAAGTTAAAACAGATCTAAACCATTTTCCACTTCTTAATGGGATCTTCTCTGTGATGGGGAAGCTGGATAAAGAAAAAGTCCTGCTATCAGAGTAGTTTTCCTGTTAATGTATGAGTGTGAGATTCCGCTGAATACCAGCCTGTCAGTCTCCTCTTAAAGCTTACGTTTGTGCTGCAGAGAACTTCAGTGAAGTTGCTGCTAAAAATTGTAATAATGCAGCCTGTAGTGATGCTGCTCTCTGGTAGTTCCATTCTTATGCACCCCGAAGGAATATCAGGGATATAGCTGCAGCTGTAGCTATATGTGCAGGAAAGACACAAAACACTCTCTAAAATCCTTTTATTTCCTCCTGATGCCCCACCAGCAAAAAAAAAAACAAACCCAAACGCACAACTGTCTATTTTTTTGTTAGAGATTTAATATAAAAAGCATTCTTCCTCTTCCCCTATAAATTGCTATCCTTTTAGTGCTTACTTTAATTTACTATTCCCTGAACTTTTTGCTTCTACCTTCTTTCATGCAATTTTGGCTTTCACTGGTGTTCCAGCTGCTGTGCTATAGTTAGCAGAACCTGCAGCTACTGTAAGCAATCCTCCCTATGCTCTGTTTTCTCACTTCAGATGGAAGACCAAGTCAGCATTAGAAGATAAAAGAGGGCAGAGAAAAGTAGCAAGGATGACAAGTGATAGGGATAAAAGTAGAGAAACACAGTGAAAAAGGAGTAAGACAGAGACACAAAAGAGGTAGCAATTTGTGATTGAACTGAATGACGGAGTAAGAGGACATACTATTTTGGAAATATTTACCAGTATTTTATAGAGTAGAAGCTTCAGTGAGATGGGTAGGATTACACACATACAGGATGAAGGAAAAATCCAAGAGATATTTCAAGGTCTTTAGTCTTGATTTATACCTTAGCCATGGCCATATTAAGCATAGGGTAGAACCCAGGTGTATACCAGGAAAAAGTTTAGAAGCATGAGCTTTCTTGTTGTTTGTGAAAAATACTTTACCTTCTTGTATATAGTCTTTTCTTCCATAAGATGTAGCAGGCTTGGGGTTTTTGTGGTTTTAAAAGAACTATCAACTTGAACCTGCTAAGTAAATCCTGGGGAGAGTTAACAGTTGTGGAACATTTGTTAGCAAAAGTGTCTGTTATTTCACTGTCTATTCCACTGTCAGTCACCATAAAAGCGTCCCCTCATATTCCACATATATATGACTCAATTAATTTATTTGCATAATAAGATAGAAAAATATTTATTTACTAAAAACTAGGATTTTTTTTCTTCCCTTAGACTTTTAAAGCCATGTCTTAGTTTTCAATAAAAGTATTATTTTTTCAGACTCATAAAACAATGAAAAACGACTTCCCCATTAAACATAACGCCACAATATACAGGTGTCAAATGCATATTTTTGAGTTTTACATGCCTTCTTTCACAAACCCTTTACTTATAAATTATATATTCTTGGACATTTTAACACTCTTAAGACCTTGGTTTATACTTCTTTTTCCATTATCTAATTAGTTGCAGCTGCAATGATATATGAGAGGCTGCCTATAAAGCACTCTGCAGGACTTGTTCACAGCTGCCAATACTCTTTTTTTTTTTCTTTTCCCCTTGAAATTGAAAACTTCCCTCTCTTTTCCACTGCAGTCAGAGTGGCTGTAATTCTCAAGCTCAGGGTATTCCCCTTCACAATTCCACCAGTTCATGGATGGTATCACTAAGGTATATGCAATACAAGTACTATTGTTATGCTTCAGTACCTTTTGCTTGAAATGTATCATCAAAATCTAATTTTATACATTTATTACTCCAGGTATATGTGAATTACTGTATGTAACACTATGTTTAGATTTGGTCTCCTAATGATTGCATACTCTATACATGGGCCTGGGTGACAGTGTTCGCATAAGGGGTGTAAATTGGGATGTCAAAATTGAGTGGTTTCTTCCTTTGACATTTCAGAGTTGCACAGAGGTTTCTAAATCCAGAATGGCTGTGAGATCATTGGCAAAATAAATCCAGGAGCAAAAATGAAGTTCACACCGTAGTGACTTGTGGATCTAATTCCAAGCAGATCATTTCTTATCCCTCAGGTCACCAGCCTTTGAAATACTGACTCCAGCTGCAGTCAGGGTAGTTCAGGACTGGGCTATGATTTTTAACAGCCGATTCTACTAAATTAAATTAAATCATCGCCAGGACAGCCCTTCTTTGGGCCGTGTTTTCATAATGTTTTATAACATAGTAAGACAGTTTCTGTCAGCACTGATTTAAAAACTGAGTAGTAACCTGACTTTCATATATCTTTCCTAGGGAAAAATGGCCTGAAAAATGTGTTAGACTATAATAAGGGATATTCAGAGTCTTAAAAATATGTTTGAAATTTCTTGGTAGATCCAGTAGCACATAACTATTTATTTCCCTTTTAAACTCTCTAGCAGATTTATGTATGATATTACCTTTCACACAGCATAGATATAAATGTAGCATAATTCTAGAAGAGATGGGCATAATTTTTAAAAGTTAAATGATGAAAAATGCCATGTAGCTCAACTGTTGAGCTACAGTCTTCCAGTTGTTCACCAGTCATTTATTGTAGTCTTCAGATGATGAAAAAACTTGGGCAATTGTCCTATGAAGCTGCATACAGAGTGTAGAAATAAACTAAACAGTAACCCGGTAACAAGGTAATGCATAAACAAATACTTAGATACACAAAAACAAAGACTCTAATAGTTTTAGGAAGGCTGAGTTTGTTGGAGTTTGGGGTTGTTTTTTACTCAAAATTAGATCAATTACATTAGATCAACAAGGATGCAATTTTTCATACACTTAACACTATTGTGAAGCTTGTCTCTAAACACTGGTAATAACTGTATTAAACTATATTAACTATAAAAATGAGTATATTTGACTATAAATCAAGTTTCAACAATTAAACACTATGAGGATTCTCACAAAGCAGAGCATTTTTTGCACTTCTAACTTGTGACAGAACAAGATGAAAACAGGAGTGGCGTTCCAGGGAAAGCTGCAGCTATTCCATTCCATTACTTTGAGTGGTCAATGTTATCTAATTTACTGATTTACACTTTGCATGAAGAATCTAGTCCTGAGTCTCTCCAGCCTCATTTATTAGCTGCTTTTTTTTGTGCCAAGGATAGTGAGTAGTTGGGCACTATTCACTTTCTCCATTGTTTTCACAATTTTCTAATATTTCTGTCGTGTCATTCCTCAGTTCATCTCTTTTCTAGGCTGAAAGAAACCAAAGATATTAAAAGACATCTGTGAGGTGACAGACTTGAAATTTTAGGAAGTGAAATGTACTTGGCTTTTAGTATGTGCCTTATGTTTTCTGACTCTTGGAGATGACATTGACAAATTTTCCTCAGTGAACATGCAAGTTAAAAGCATTTTGTCTTGATTTATAAAAAATATGTAAACATATTCGTTGGTGTAGGGAGAGAAAAATAGTGTCTCTCTTCTAGAATACCACTTCATGACAGAGATACACTCTAATTCCCTCTCCCTTTTTGTTGCCTGTATGAATTGTGATGATCCAAGAAAAGTGGGACTCATGCAATGGGAGAGATCACCTGCCCCATGCTCTCTTCTAATCTAGTGGCACAAGCAGTTATACAGCAGGTAGAAGAGTCACTGGTGTCAGGTACTGGTTAGAAGAAGCAGACAAAATCTTCCCTACATGGGTTTTGTTCAGGGCCCAACCCACACGCATGCTGAGAGGAAAGAACTGGCAAATCTGCCTGTGTGCCCAGCTGCTGGCACCCACAGATGAGGCAGGCAATGAGTATAGGTAGGAGACAGCCCTGTCCATTCTAATTGGTATTTCAAGTGGTATTTCAGAGAGGCCTATGCCTGACTTTCTTCTTTTTCCATGAAGAAGTGAGGTAAGAAGCATAGGTGTTGCTTTTCTAGTTGAGAACTCTTGTGTCACCACCTAATCCACAAGAAAATATTCCCTCTAATGCTCTAGATCATACCTAGGGAAGGATTACCATCTTCCCACTTCTGTAATTGATGAATGTATTCCTAATGGTTCTATCCATTTGATGAATGAATTAAGGAGCACCTTGCCTTCCCAGCTAAGAATAACCATAGGAAAACTTTCTGAAGGAAACTGAGACAGTAAGGCTATCATAGCTCTGTTCCAATGTCTATTGAGAGCTTCTCCACTCCATGGAGTATATTTCTGTATTAGTCTAGTCTTTTGTTTGTGTAGTAAGTTCAGCTTTTGGTTAGTCTTAAAGTACAACATGATTATCTAATAAGCAGGGCTCTTTTCCCTGGGACTGTTATGAATTCTATCCTTTGCAGTTTGCTATTTATCTGCCCAGTTACAATTTTTCTATGGAGATATATTTACTCCATAAAATCCCCTAAATGATATCCCTTTAATGCTTTCGGAGTAGCTATTACTGTTTATGGCAACAGATTATTGTATACACCAGAGTCCAAGTGAAAACAAATATGCTACTTTTGCTTTGGACTAACAGACCATTTCTTTTATACTACAACATTTTTCCTAGGAGGAATTAATATGAGAATACATGAAGATCCAAATACTGTGGAGTCCTTTTTATCTGTGTTGTTTAGGTGTAGAATGGCTCTCCTGCATTTCTTGCACCTTTTCCATTCACGTTCTCTTTCTTTCTTATGGTCATTTCGTATTTACTTCCCATGTTACTTTTGCCAGATTTTAAGTTTGAATTTCATTAGGCTTTCTGGAAGTGGTCCTTTTTGTTGTTATTTATACTTTACTTTTCCATTTATGTCCATAGCGTCATCCATCCTTGCTAAGCTTCCTCTTGGATATTATTTTAATTTCTTTTGAATTTCAGTCAAAAACTCATCTTTTATCAAAGACACAGTTATCCACCTGAAATAGCAAGCCTGATTCTTTGGTCATGGATCAGAAATCTCCTAGAATTTTCCTCTTTTTTTTATCCTGTGTATTCAACAAATCTCAGAGGCTTTGTATTTTACACAAAGCACAGGTCTCATCAATATTTAATATACACTTTCCTAACCAGGCTTCTTTATCCCAAAACTTTTAAGTATCTCTTTAGACTCAGTATGTTTGAAAGAGATCCTTTCTGTGTAATGAGCTAATATTAACTATGCCTGCTTAACCAAGGAGCTTGCTGCTGTGGCAGAACTTCTGCCTACGTTAAGCCGTTTAAAGACTGATTTTTATATGTCAAGACAGAGGTAGTTTTTAAAATCATTTCATAATTCTAGGACTAGAAACTGGGTGGGGATGAGGAACTAGTTCAAGATCAAGTTGAGGATAAAACTAAGCTTCAATCTTCATCATTTTCACACTCTCCACTGCTCATCACCGTATCCCCCTCACATCTTTCTCACATTTTAGCAGAGATCCTATGTTATCATCCTTTGTTTATTTTTGTTGTTTAGGTTTTTTTTCTCCTTATTACTTTGCCTTCTTTTTTAGCATTTTATGTGGACAGTTTCCTAGCTCCTGTCCTTCGTTACCTCTCCTCTCTGTCTTAGGTTTCAATGAAGACACTTTCCGTGACACTGAAATAAAGGGCAACCTTGACCCACACAACTAGCGAACTTTGCCTTTCTTGGCTTGTTTTTCACCTCTGTGATGTAATCTTTTATGCCTCTTCCTTACTGTTGAAGGAAATAAGTATTCTTTCATTCTATAGGAATATGGTGACACTAAAGCCAATTCTCATTAACTAATAAAAAAACATGTTTTATGATTGACACAGAGAATTCTCTCTAGAATACTGCTATGCTCTGGAAAAAATCTGATCTTAAATAATAGCCTCATATGTAAAGCAATAGTAATCTGTTAAGAAAGAAAGGAGATATGTTTATTTCCTGCTTGCTAACTAGACATAAGAAAACTTACTTGTTTTCTTTTTCAAAATTACATTCCAACTTCCAAAAATACTTTCATAACATACAGAGAACAGAGATCTCGGGGGGGGGGGGGGGGGGGGGGAGGGGAAAAACCCC
>VWZK01005203.1:0-10904 GCA_013396935.1 Baryphthengus martii | reverse complement strand
GGGGGGGGGGGGGGGGGGGGGGAAAGGTAATAATCCCACCCAAGATTATCTGTACTTAGAATAAAAGAGAGAGTCTGTGAAATTCTTTTGTTTCCCTGTTCCTTAGTTGGAACTAGATGATCTTTAATATCTCTTCCAACTCAAACCACTCTATGATTCTATGATATGTGATTTTTTTTTTTTTTTTTTTTAATTTCTCAGGCTGTTATTTCTATCCATAAAAATGAAAGAAACTGTCATTTTTAAACAATCTATACGCTATTGAGCTACTTTTAAAATAGATTTTGTGATGTAGTGCAATGAGACTTTGTGAATTTGGCTTGTTGAAGCTTATAGAGTGGCTTTTAAGGGCACATTAGAGAGCTGTATTGTACAGTCTGCAAAATCTCCTACACACCATCTCCTGCCACTGCAAGAAGGCTGAGGCCAGATTTTTAATAGCCCAGTGGTGACAGTGCATATGTGTCTAAGGACAATGAACATGCAGGAGAAGCTAATTAACATCAAACACTAATTAGTCCCTCAGTATTTAGCAATGAAGTATCAGCAGCTGTCTTAGATGCCATATGCTAATTAGCATTAATAAACTTCAGAAATAATTGTCTCCATTGTTCTGTGTCATAATACTCCCTCTAATTATACTTTGGAGAGCATTGCCTATAAATGGTAGCAAGCATTACATTGCATTGCTTGAAGTTTAATGAGCAATTTATGGCAACTTGTGGCAATAAAAAAAAAAAAGAATCTATATCAGAAAAAAAGATTAATTATAGGCTTATAAAACAGGTATTAATGTGTTGGCTTGTACTTCTGTTCAGAAATTTTGTGAGGTGGAAGGGAGATACTTTTTTCTGTTCTGTGTGCTGTAGTGTGTGCAGCAAAAGAATAAAAAGGTGATGTTTTAGTGTAACAGAAATGATTCACTATCTCTGCATGCAAATGCTCCGAAAAACCAGTTTTATATTTCACACAAAATGGTGTGAACTATCAGACTGGAGTGTTTATGCTCAGCTCTTGGGTTTTATGGTTGTTCAGAATTCAATTTGTCTAATGGTAAGGAAAAAAATGAAGGAGCATTTTTGTTTTACTCTGATCAGTATGCATTATCCATTATTGGTGCTTTTCCACAGATTTATATTTTCTTTACAACATTGAAGAGTTATATGATAGCTTTTTTTGTTGTGAGTTGATGGGGTTTTGTTTGTTTGTTTTTCTGTTTGTTGTGGGGGTTTTAAAATCAGAACTCCAGCAAAATCCATAGGAAACACAAGTTTAATATTAGGTCGGGCATAAAACCTCAGACAACCTGAGACTCTGGAGATCCATTTAGACTTGCCTGAGAACTTGTGATAGCCATTGCTAAAGACATCCATCAATGCAGTGCAATCTTCCATAAAATGATCCCACTATACACGCACGCACACACAGAGCTGGGTCTGTATTGCCTGCTTTAAAGCATGTCAATAAAGCTAAGTAGTTCAAATACAGCAAGCATGTGTAGTATTTGAGCATGTCTCCCACCAGGGAGTCCCAGAAGGGTGAAAATAAAAGAGCAGGAAAGGGCTCATAATACAGAAAGTGAAGACAGAGATGGACTAGTGAAGACAAAGAACCAAGATGAGCAGTAGATCCAAAAAAAGAGCCTCTGTCCTATAGGAAAAAATGCAGACAAACTCCACCCTAGAAGACTTAATTCCCCAGATGGTTCAAGAGCCAGCACAGGGCAGCTCAGACAGAAGTTCTGACTGTATTTTACCAGAAGCACTAACAAACACCCCAGGGATTGCTTCAGTTTCAGCTACCTATATTTGTATAACTATTATGGCTTAAAAAAAAAAAAAAAAAGAATCAAAGACCCAAACATGCAGCTTCCTTACATATTTGTTCTGTTTTTCTTCTCTTTTTCTGTATTTACGTCTCCCCCCAGTTCTACTATAAGAATGGAAACTACATAAATAACTCCTTAGACAACTATGTACATGCAGAAAGACTGAAGAAAATATTTTCTTGAAAAATTCCTGTAAATTCAACAGTAGAGCTGATACCTTGTCCCAGATTTATACCATTAGGTAAGAGAGCAGTGGAGTGACATGGAGCTATCTTAAGTCCCTTTCATTTTGACTCCTGGGAGATATTATCTCTGAAGAGTCTAAATTTTGAGGCTTTAGAATCAGATCCCTGACATATATACTAAGCGGGATTGGTGTAATTTCTGGAGTGTTTACCGATTCAGAAGGAAAAAATGAAACAAAAAGGAAGGAGGCAAACCAACACCCCACTGCCAAAGGAACTGAACACTTTTCCATTATTTCATAATTAAGCTATAGCTAATCCAATTTAGCTTGACTGGAGACAAAAGCCCCCTGAAGGGCTATATTGCAAACAGAAAATGTTGTTATTCCGCTGTTTACTGGTATGTTTTAAAAATTACCCACCTTCTTCCAACAGCTTGTTAGGAATATCCAGGATGAAAAGAAGGCAGAAGGGTTATAGAAGCAATTTTTAAAAAATTACTGTAGCAATTGGTGAATCCATTAGTGTTTAACAGCCTGATCTGAAGTTGCAATCGTTCGAGACCATGACAGGACTTTGTAAAAGATGATTTCCTCCAAGGAAAGGGATCATTAGCTCATTGAAATGACTAATGTTAAGAGGGGTTATTAGTCTATTATTTCTATCAGTGCAGAACCCAAGTATAGAGCTTTCACCGATTGCATTAATGCCAATGAAACAAGTGAATTGAAGATGAAAGAATGCATATGCTTAGGGCAAGCGCATATTCATACAAAAGCATGCGATTTAACTTCTGCAACTGGCGTGGGTTTGAGGCATAAAAATAAGTTATAGGTTGAGTTTGGGCTTGCAGTTTATGATTAAGAGCATCTGCAAACACTAATAAGCATGTATGCTCTCCCCATGGAAATAATAGTAAGGTTGTTAATAGTGCAGGAGGAGGATCAGTCTCTGGAACTGAGGTTTGACCCCTGTAAATCAGCTTCTCAGCCATAATTTGAATATATTTGTAGTCCAACTTAAAATTATACTTGATTGCATGTTTTCTTCAATTTTAAAGCCATTTATTTGCCTTATGTAACAGTGAGAAAGGAAATATCCACTGCAAAGCAAACTAGGTTCATAATTATTTCACATGCATGTATTAGTATAATTTATTAATATATTAACAGTATGTCTATAAAATTAAGTATGTTGTGTATCTATTTGTCTTCACCTGCAGAACATAAAACTGAAAAAATCCTAATAAACATTCTGTACATCTAAATTAGTACTAGCTTTCTTCATATCTTAAGAGATTTTCTTTAGAAATAACTGTTTCACTGTAGCTTTGAAATGACAAAAATAAAATCTATCTTTCAGATGTATTATTTATTCAGACCTGAAGGGGTTTCTTCCAGTACTTAAAACTTCAGCTTGGACTCACAAGGTGATTTATGCATTTGTACCATAATCTTTAACAAAAATGTAAGGCAATTTGTATGGGGTTTTGTTCCCACAACAAGCCCTAGGGTTTTCGATAAAGCTTTCAACTCAAAACAGTTCTACCTTTACTCCCTATCAAGGTTTTATAGCAGAAGTTAATATATTATGTAGGTAGTTGATTTAGATATAGCATAATTTTTCTCCTTTTATGTTAAGATTTTCTCCTCCTGACAAGCTGATGTTTCCCTTTACAGTACTACGTATCACAATGCAACATTTTTTCTTGATTGTAAACATTCAAAATATAAAAGGATAATTCAGTGCTTCAATTTTCCCATCACTACTACAGAGAATATCTTGACATTACCAGATTTCTACATGTCTGTACATGGACTTCTAAGCTGCTCATTCCTCCTGTTTCATACGCTGTGGCCAAAGTAGTGGAATGTAACTACTCCCAACAGAAAGGATAGTATAGAACCACACTACCTTCAAGAGAAGGATCAGAAGATACTGAGTTCTTTAGATGTTTGGTTAGTGGAAACCAGAGGAGGAGGACAACTAAGAGTTTTTTGGTTCAAAAATACAACTCTCAATTAAAGTGAGAAATACAATGTAAATATACTAAGCGTCTGCAATTTTGACCTGTTTTCTCTTGCTCACTACCGAGTAACCAAGATTTCTACTTACAAGTCAGAGCAGTTCGCATGTATAAAGGCCATGAAATACTAATTCTGCTGTTAGTTTTAGATAATCTTTACAACGTCTACCCCTAATCTTTGTGAATTTAGGACAAAGACAGATCTTCAAAGGACTTTCTGGATTTCACTTGTGAGTTTAAGACAATTCCATACTGAAGCAATTTCATCTGTAGGGATGAGCAGCTTCAGTTAGTTCTACACATGCTTCCTATAACTTAGGTGGCTTCATTATCCTTCCTTCATAGAATATTTTGGCAGCTCCAGCCATCCTAACCTTCCTTCTCCATAGTTATCAAATACTGCCATAAGAAAGACTCTTGAGCTGATACTCTTAACTCACTAGCACAAGTTCCTTCAACACTCTGTGATGTTGGGGTTTTTTTGTTTGTTTTTTTTTTAAGAAAGGTCATGCCGGAGCAAAGAACAACAACAGGACAAGATCCTCGGAACGCTGCCCTACTCAATCTGAGGTCAGGTGAGTAACCATGTGAGGGAGAAATTTCTTATGTACTGTGTAATTCAGACTTACTGGTCCGGAACTGAACAGTGAAGACCACAACCTTCAGTTTTTTGAAGCTATTATCGCAGTATTTATTATTTTACAAGAATCAAATGCATTTTATTTGTATTTTAGATAAAATCAATACCTTTAAGAGATGTGTAGTCAAATTACAGTTACTATATCAACTTCCTTTAATCTTTGCATAGTTTATTTTACCTATGCAGTTAAATTCAAGCACTTCAAGTGACTAACAGAAATAGCAGATGGCTTTCACATATGGAAAAGGTGATTAATACCCATGACACGTTTAGCATATTCATTTTTATTAATTGCAGTGGTTGTTCTCAGAAGCAAAGTATCTACCGTACCAGGAACTGTACAAATGGAACAGGCTTGAACTAATGCTGATTTAATCATATTCATTCAGGAAGCTGGTTACTTCATTTGCATTGATTTAGGGTCATTGGCCTGCTTAGGCTTTAAATACAGGGAAATTGTATTGGAGTGACAAACTCCAACATCTATTTCTACTGCTGTTCAACTACCTACCTCCAAATTCATCATCAGAAAGAACTCCTTTTGCAATCTCATGGCAATTTATACTGAATAGGTTTCTGCATTGGTGTCCTACCCTGAGGTAAAATTCATTCACAATTTGCTCATATCATACCTGGTCTACCTTTGGGTCAAAGCACCACCTCACGTTTGCATCACTTGTGTTGTGTTTCACATTCAAAGAGTTCAATGGCTAAACTGCCTTAACAATCTGGCTTTATGCAAATTGCCTGTCATGCAAATTGCCTGTCCTACAGTGTTGGGCTTCCTTCTTAAGATCTGTTTTCCTAAACTCCAAGAGTCTTCTGATTTCTGCACCTCCAAAGATCCCAGGGTCTTGCCTCCTCACTTCCTTGTTCAACTTGATGTTTTAAGTATCACTGTATCATTTTGATGGATAGGATTCTTCCAGAACCCCAGAGCTAATCTCTTCTTATAAAATGCTCAAAAGAAAACTGGGCTAATTGTCTACCATTTTTTAGCCTTATGTGCCTGTTTTCCAGGATTCACCAGATCGTTAAAGACTACCTGTGACCTTTAATTCTTAGCCTTTTCTCTTACAGTTCTGGTCTTACAGTTCAATATAGTTAATATTCCTAATTACAACTGTCCATGGTCAATGTCTATAACAGAACTGGTAATCTATTCCCATTTTCAGAGGATCTCCTATTATTCACAGGCCCTGATGCCATACTCCTTTCCTTTTTATCTGAGAGGGAGGACCATGGATCCTTCAGGTTCTTCATAGGTCAAGTTCCCTGCAACCCAGAGGGGGAAAAAAAAACATGTTTGGGAATAAAATAATAAAAATATTATTTGAAAGAAAAAATAGATTTCTTGTCTAAAATCATAGAATGCTGATGACAGCTTTTTGGCTGCACATCTTGAATAAGGAATATCATTAGCAAACAAAACATGTCTTTTTAAAGTTCTCTTCGTCTCTTCCAGTTACATAGACTATCAGAGACAAATTGTCGCATTCCATTTTCTTGATAAAAGGTCAGAGTGGAATGTACCAATTGCCTGAAGAAACTCTCAAATTAACTTAGATAGATAGGTAGCTAACTATTTAGTAGCTGTGAAGTGCCACTGGTTCACAACAGACATTCTTAAAGATTCTCAGCAAGTACTGTCTCCTGAGGATTTAGTGCCAGCATAGTTACACTTCTGTAGAAATATTTAAGTACTTGTAAGGGAAAAACAGGGAAAAGACCTATTGTTATTTTATTAAGGAACCTAGTAAGCAGATGCTTTTTATTTATGTGAATTCTTCCCTGAGGCCAATTTTCTTTTATATTTTAACCCCTACTGAGCTAATCCTGCATCAGCAGTTGATATCACCCTGAAATATTTTCGTTATTGTAGCGAGCTCTGCAGTGTGGGGAGTGTTTGAGTATTGTGTATATGTAGTGTGTACCGACAGCTGCTGTCTTGTGGAGGAGGGGTTGTTGAGATTTTTCTGTATAAAGAAGTAGGAAGTTTTGGTAGAAGTGGAAATGACTGCAAGTTTCTCATGCTAGGTAAACAATGCAGTACTAACTAGATACTCTGTATATGGAAACACTAAAGGGAGCTATAAAGTAACAATAAGAGTGATAACAGTTTATTCTTATTAGTGATTCACTAAAATAAGTGACTCTGCAATGAAACTCTAACCTTTCTGGGAGGGTGTAATTAAAGCAAGACATTACCTCTAGTGACCTGACACACTCTCATGTCCCCCTGCTTGACTGCTGGTGTCACCACCACCAGAAGCAGAAACACTTGCACTTCACACATTCCATGTAATCCATTACCAACCTTTCTTACTATATTAAAAAGAAGACTTTTTTTTTGCTTCATTACTTAGAACTTGATGACATGGGATATTTTGTAGCTTACCTACCATAACAGATGCTTCTTTCATTCTACAGACTAGGATAAAGCAATTCTCACAGGCAGTAAGCACTTTGGCCCTAATAAATGTTGTGCGAGATGTTATTTTTGCAGGCGAGTGAAAAACCCAAGGACTGAGTGATTTGAAGCTCTTTTACATGACTTTGCGTTTACAACTGAAAGAGTTGTCGAACTGGCAAACTAATCTGTGATCTAACAATTGAAAAGAAAAAAAAAAATTAAATTCATGCCAGATGAGGACAATTTAACCCTTTGTAAAACTCCTGAGTTGATCGGAAACAATGAAATTGCAAAATTACCTCTCTAGTTCGTGTTGAGAAAGTGTTAACATCAGTACGGTAAACTAAAATAATGTAAAGGGGAATAAAAGCCCACTTTGGGCTCAAATATAAAAGCTATGTTAGTGCTTTAGATGTAGATATGTCAGTCATCCAGCTGATTTTCTGGGATGCCCTGCAAGATATGTAAATTGAAAACAATGTCAAATGTAAAAGGAACATCAAAGTAGCTGTTTTACACTTGAAGACAGATGGAAACACAACACCTCCAGTTTTATACTAATAAAGTCCAAACTGCTTGTGTCTAAAAATACTGATCAGATTGTTAAACTGGTATTAATTATTGATAAAACATAACTTTCCATATATCTGTACTTAAAAGTATTGACTTTGAAGTCAATACTTCAAAGTATTTACAGTACTTTGAGCCGAAGTGCTTGAATATGGGCAAAATGAAACTGATAATCATTTGTGTACACATTAGATTCAAAGGGTTAGAAAAGACTGCTTACTTTACTCACTTTCAGCTTTCCTTTCGCTTTCTATGTTGTACTGGTTTAAGGTAGTGTTTCTCACTTTGGAAAGCACTGATTTGTTTCAATAAGGAGGTAAAAACCTGGTGTAAGAATGTGTATTTTTCCAAGCTATGTTTATACTGAAACTGTAAGAAACACACTGAAGACAGACAGAACGTAGACCTAGTAACTGGAACACAAGAATATACCCTTGTTGAAAATGGGTTAGAGAGTGGAAAGATGCTGCAAATGGTAATATACTGGATAAGCAAGCTCGTTGCTGAGGATCTCTGCCTCTATTTACAGCAATTTCCATGAATTAATAATTGTTTTTCTTCACAGTCATAGCAAAGAATCAGTCGAAATACATCCTCATGTCATGGTCAACCTTGTATTTAGTGTAATGTTGTATTTTGCTGAACTACATTCTCTGTTTTAATAGATTTTTTTTCTTACAGTCCTGAAAAATAAATTTGGAGGAGCCTAGTTTTCACATCAAGTTAGTGCCCACTTACCTTTTGTTGCTCTTGTTCTTGCCTTCCCCCCTACCTTTTGGTTAATCCATTTATTTCCAATCAAAGCCAAAGATCATCTCCATATTATACTCTAAGTTACTGCATTAGTCTACTTCTCAATGTTGTAACGCATACTCCTGAATATAGTTATGATTATACCTATTACCTCAGTCCCAGGCAGCCACTTTTGTTACTTCTCTCTCCAATTCTCTACATATCACACCCTCTGATTTGATGAAAGGATGTTTTGCTGTTAACCTCCCTGATCTTTGAAGTTCCCAGCATTTCTGCTCTTGCTGCTGCGCACGTTACTTCTGTCAAACAAGCCAAATGAACTAGTTTTTACAATCCTGAATTTTCTGAAAACCTGTTTCTCAGCTAGGTGCCTCTGATCTTTAGATCACATAGGGTCGTTTGTTTACTCTCTTCTCTTAAAACGAATGAAACAACTGTTTCCCAGGGAAAAACTGGAAAATCTACATCAATCTATGTTAGGATTGTCACACGGCGAGAGTAAGTGGCTTAGTAATTGGTGAATTTTTCCTCTGGCTGATCAGTGAAACTTCAAGTTCACCTTAAAATGGAGAAAGTATTATTTCCGAAATACATTTTATACATTTTTTGCACATTTCATTTCTGGAGGGGGTCGGCACAAATATTACTTATTCATATATAGGAGTGATCCGTGCCAAGCACGATTAAGTATCAAGGTGTGTAAAAGCCACTGAGAGTTTTGAAAACAGTTCCTGAATTTCCCTTGGTATCCATGGGATTTAGGGGATTAGCGGTATTTTTAGTTTCCTAAATATCTTAATCTGACTTCTTTTGTTACGACATCCTAAAAAGAAGCTTGTGTTTCTGAAAAGAAAGAGGACTACATTGATGTTAAGACTGGGTTTTTGTGTCACTAGTGTCACAAATAAAAAGTTTCCCATGCAATTTGTAGCAGAAGCCTGACTGGGACCTACCTACACTACCTGTAGCAAGGGAATCACAAGAAAAGATTTCAATGATTCCCCAGTAACATCTGGTAAAGATGTGCAGGTTGGATTACACTGAAAAAGCGATGGAAGAATAAAGAAAGTTGAGTGAGAGACAGGCTGCTCAAAAGGACAGAATGAAAAGCCACGAAACTGACTGGAATAGTACTGCATTCTCATTGCCAGCTGTGTTAATATGTTTGGAAACATCTTGACAAGGAGATACATTGAAAAGTTATTGCTTTGGTTAACACTAAAGCTTTCGATGCAAAATATTCTGTCCTTCTACCAATACAGAATACGTCTTAGTTTACTTACATAATTACTGATCAAATCATTTGTAACCGACCATTTAGTGTTTTCATAATGCCTACCGATGCCACTGTTGCCTAAAGACCCTGATCTTGGTGACTGTAGGGAAGGAGTAGAAGTTGGCAGAGCTTCAGTGAGAGAACTCTTTGTTAAGGGGTGCTTATTAGAGATGAACAAAGGACCTTTGAATTTTTGCAGGAGTAGACATGCCTGAAGCCTGTTGTGGAAGGGGCTGTAAATAGGATGGTTACTTGAAGTTTGAGAAAGACCAACACAAACAAAAGGCTTGTGTAGTGGTTTTGACATTCCTGGCTCAGCTTGAAAGGATCAATGAAGAGGTAGACCACCTTCATCATGGGCATCAGAATATCTACGGACCTTTTTGAATAGCTTGGGCACTTCCCAGTCAGTGAATGGCAAAGCGAAGTTTACATCAGTTTTATTAACAGTGTATGAGCAAGTGTTCAAAAAAAAACCCCAAAAAAACAAGAAAAAACAAAAAACCAACAAAAACAAACAAACAGAAAACCAAAAAAAAAACCAACAAACACTAGGCTATCTGGACATTTACACTGTGGAGGGGGAAGACAACCTTGTTCAGCAGAAGTGAAGATTGATAATGTGAGAAACAGACAGTTTTAACAGTTTCAAACTTAGAGCAGATGTAGGAAGGGGAGACTAGCTGAGTGTTAGAGCTGGGTAAAGTACCTCAGATTCTTGTGGCCTAAGGCAGCCAGCTTAATTCAGTGTGGGCTTCTCTCCATGGGAAGGTCCATGTGGCTGCCTGAGATGAACTATAGTAGGATCCAGTTCAGGTACTTGGTACAACTTTCTGGCATTACCTTTCCATACCGTGCCTACGAACATCAAAACTGCATGACTCAGGAGCTTTATTCCCTGTGTCTGTATTTAATATTTGGTCAAAAGGGACAACAATTCTGTTGCTATCAGTACCTTTATAATGGAGATGCATTATAAATGGGGACTGTGAAGATGAGACAGCTGATAAACCTGAAAAGGGGATTTACAACTGTCATGGTTTAGGGTCAGGGCAGCCCTAAAACCTGTAACAGATGCTCTGTGTTAACCACCCTCCCTTCCCAAAGGGGAAGAGAACAGCAATAAGGGAGAGAGACTTGTGCATTAGAAAAGGAAACTGGAACAACTTTAATGAAAATGGTAGTAAGAATAAAATGGAATATATACAACTAT